>JAHZNC010000428.1:0-33573 GCA_027744095.1 Zhuqinia jingwanae
AAACAGACAAGTAATTTATAGACTAAATCTGTATGAAGTTATAAGAAGATAATATGTTTATATATATACCTACGCTGATTTTTTTAAATATATAAAACTCGGTTTATTCTTGTGAGTCATTTATAACATATATATTTCACTATTAATTTAAATAAAAGCTAAATTAATTAACAGATCAGTTGTGCGCTTATTTTTTGACATTGACTACATGTGAAAAACGTAACTAATTAACAGTTTATACATTTTAATGATATTAGTTTGTTAATACAAGTCTTATTTTATTATATGTTGACTACATTATAGTACGTTCTGTACAAACGACATTCAAATTTTTTTGAGATGGTAAATGCATGGTTATATCTTTAACAGTCCATAAAGAAAATATGAAGTGAGTAATGATAACTTATCATTGATAAGGAAAGCAACAAAATTCAGTACAAAGTTAATTTAAATATTATCACGCGTCACAAAATATTTTGCTAGTAATACAAATTAACACATTACGTTTTGTGCGAGAAATTTCATTGGAGGAAGCGAACAAACTAAAACGTTTCTTTCCATTAAGCTCGTTATTGCCCACTTTTAAAATCCAAGAAACCGCTTGCAAAAGGAACTCCTGTTCTGGGAACTTTTTTCTGGTATTCCGTATACTCTGAGAAAAACGATATTAGGCAGGCTTCCTCATAGTAAATACGACTTTGGAAGAATCTATGGAAATAGAAAATAAAACAATTTTCAGAATGATTGGCGTACTAACTAACATAATGAGTAACCATTTATTTGAAAAACTTAAATGCTTATAATGTGAACGTATTTACCTTGAACTGGCAAAAGCGTATGCAACAAAGCATACCGGATTCACCAATATAATTTGTGTTCCCACACTCCACCAAAACCATCCCGCGTATCCAGGATGTCTGCAAATACTATAGAGGCCGTGTGTTATCAACACGTGTCCTTCCACTTTACTATCTCTGACTAAATGTGTGAAATTATTCCATGCGGTGAACATTGCCCCTTTGCGAATAAGTTCACCGAAAATGCAGATGGCCGTGCCTAGTATCACAAGACTGTTGATTTGTTTCATTTCTGCAATTATATTAAACAAACTAAATACAAAAATATATACATAATGTATAAATATATGCACGTATGAATTTAAATATCATTCAATGTGCATTTTCGTTGTTGACGCCAAATGAAAGAAAGCACGAGCCAAGGTACCTGGGAAAAAGTAGGCCTCCACAAAATATTCAATTACGCTCGCCAAAGCAGCTATACCGTATTCTATACTGTGACTCAGTAAAAATGAACTTAACGATAGCGACTCTGGGTTGATTAGCGCAGTCATGAAAAATTCTGAATAGTGGAAAAACGAAAGAATGCAACAGTACACTCCAAACGCGTAAAATGTTCCTTCTTCGTAGATTAAAAGGCCAACAGAAATTCCCCACCCAAGGAAAAACCCTCTTGCACGTACCTGGAATAATAAGCATCAAAAATCCTGGATGAGCTTTTCCAACAACTTACTGTTAATCTGTTTAAAAAATGCATATAGCCTTTTCGACATTTTTTTATACCTGGGCGGATGTCATGGGTTTGTTGGCAGGTAAAATAGATCTGTCATTGGAAAATGCATATCGGGATAATAGGAGTCCAATGACACCATACACACCAGCGTCAATCGCTTGGTTTGGAAACAATTTGACAACGCGGTGAAATACTGCGAAGGCACAGCCCCAAATGAAGCCCTGTATACTGGTGAACCCAAATTCATGCATCCTTTTTCAGTGAACTTTATGAGACAGTTTAAATCAAAATATTTCGTTTCTTATGTGTTGAAATTAGTCAAATCACAACACTTTAATTGGCAATTGCAGCATAATACTGATCTGCAGCAGCTTTACATCAATTATGCATAATTGAAGAGAATCGCAGCAGGTTTGTCAATGTAATTTGAAATCATTTTATAACAAAGTTTCATCGACAATTTGACAGTTATAAGTTATAATGCTAGCTTAGCATTTATAAATCAGGCACCTGTACCTGTAATTGATTAACAGGTAAAATGATATCAATATTTAGTTACAACATTAACAGCTTTTGAAGTGCTATTGAAACTGGAAGGAAGTGGGAACTTTATACAAAATTACAAAACAATTAAATTGCTTAAAAAATCGTAGTAAACATCAGGAAATATATCCCGCATAACAGATTTAAAAATTGGTGCGCTCGATGGGTTTGTTTCATGTTTATATTTAAAGCTGATTTCGCTGACTCACTGTCACAATTCCCCAGTCGACAGATTTGTCAGCAGCACACGTAAACAAGCACAGGCAAGAAGACGTCTTGTTTTGTGAATTCTAAATTCTGAGGATGTGGCAGTGTTAAATAAAATATTAAAACATTTTCATTAAATTTGAAAATTGTGGTGGTAGCTTCAGCTAAACGCAAAAATTATTATTTTCAATTTTACAAAGCGTTTGTGCCCCTTTAATTGGTGGTATAATTTATTTATTTCTGTGCCCAATAAGCAATTTTGGTATAACCCTTCAGCTGATCCGAAAAGTGTAATAGCAATCAATCGTCTGTTGTTGAGTTTTGGTTGCTACTTTAGTTCAAAGTTTTTAAATTTGCTTTGAAAAGTTTAGAGATGGGTCATCAAGGTAGTTTGCAAGAAGCGATCAGTCTCAGGCGAGAGCTGGCAAAGGAATGGAATTCTGGAAATAAACCCAATTTGGATAAATGTGGGGAACTGTTAAATCGTTTGAAAGTAAGCGTAGCGTAAATTTTACACAACTTAAAGTAACTCTAGAAATTAAGTTGTATTGTAAGAATTTTTTAAACTAAATTTGTTGTTTGTTTTACTTGCAGATTGTAATGACCCACCTGACCTTTCTCCCGGAATCTACTGGAAAGTCTTCAAAGGAGGAAAACATGATTGCTCGAGATGTTCTAGAAATTGGTGCGTTCTGGAGTATTGCCAAGAGGGATATTCCTTCATTTGAACGATATATGGCACAGTTAAAATGCTACTACCTAGATTTCAAGTAAATATTAATTTCATAAGTTAATACTAGTCTGTGAACTTATTTTTGTCATTTTTAATTGAATTATATGTATTTTCTACTCTTTTAACAATTAGGGACGAGTTACCAGAATCATCATTCAAATGTGAACTTCTCGGTTTGAATTTACTGTGCCTTCTGAGCCAAAACCGTGTTGCAGAGTTCCACACTGAGTTAGAGCTGTTTGCTCACCCGGATGTTCACGTTTTAGAAAATGTTTACATTAAGCATGCCGTTTCAATGGAGCAATATTTGATGGAGGGGCGTTATAATAAGGTAATTTGCTGAATCTCATATATTATAAAGCTTATGTTGCTCGTAAAATCTTATGAGAAATCACAAGTCTTAATATATATCTGAATGTAAAAGTAATATAATTATATATCGAAGATTTATTAGTTTTGGGAAGTACTGACCATCTCAAGCAGTATTCTCCTAGAGAACATTTATTATTATTTATGTATGATTATTGATTCCTTTTCACAGATCTTCCTGGCCAAACGCATAGTTCCCTCCGAAGCGTATAACTTTTTCATCGATATTCTTTTGGATACCATTCGTGATGAAATTGCAACTTGCATGGAAAAATCGTACAGTCGACTTCACATGGATGACGCTGCTAAAGTATTGAATATTAATGGGGCGCAGTTGAATACTTATGCAGCTAAGGTATACTTTTTGCTATTTTTATGTCACATGTCATGCTACTAAACCTTGAATGTGAAATGCACAGTCAACTAACATTCACTCATCTTCATTTCAGCGGGGATGGTCCCTCGGCAAAGATAAACTCTACTACTTCAGCACAGAAGAAAAACAAGACGAACGCATACCTTCTTATGAACTGGCTAAGGACTCTATTGAATACGCGAAGGAGCTTGAAATGATTGTGTAAAGTGAACGAAGTTTAATAATAATAGTATACACTAATATTATTGTAAAATCTACATTAGTTTTTTAAGTAAAGCTGTAAAAAATGTCAAAAATAACATGTAAAAAAATACATTATGGTTGTTTTGTATTTCATCATTATTATATGTATCATTAAATTAACTTCGTATTCATGTTAAATACTGTCCATAACAATATCTCAAATTAAGCAGTTGCGTTTATGAATAATACTTTATACAAAAATACCAATTATAAAATATATATAATGAGACATGTCGTCTACAAATAATTGACAAAATTTTAAGGTTAGGCGTTGACAGTATAATTCACTGCATAATTTTATTGTGAATATTGGAATCATGAGTACGTGCGTCGTGCGTGCACCACTAACAGACAGACTTGAGTGTAAGCTCTATAAACGAAAGCGTGAATTTAAGTCATGTCCCCAACAAGGTTATATACCAAAGCCAATCGAAGAGAAGATTTTGTTTAAATAAATTTGTATATGATGGTTGTCAATAATGTCAATGCCCACGGAACTACGGGTGGGGTATTGCGAGACAATTAAGAACTACTTAACCTCATCTTTTTTTTACAAAGATTTTCTGGAAACGAAATAGATCTGAAGTCAGATAATATTCATAAATTCCAAGAAAGGCATCTACTCCAAATTTTGTTAGCTAGGCGTTTACCTTCATGTAAACTACATTTTCAATCTACAACAGGCACATAATTATATTTTTCTATCTGCTATCAATTACAATTACATTGATAAATTCAATAAAAATCAATCCGACATTTTCAATCTTCACTTCGTGGTTTCGCATATCCGCTGTTGTCCTTAACTAAAACCAACCAAACTAGAGAAACTATTCCACGAATTTCATATTACATGCAAAATAAACACGGTTGTTGTCATGCTTCCAAATTGCATAAGTTAATCTTCAACAAAAATCTTAAAACCTCAATTTCCACATCATTCTCTGAACATTACAGAAACGAACACATGCCCATCAACTGATTTCATAGCTCATAAAAAACAAGCAACCAGCAAGGTATATATTGCATTACATTATCAATTTATCATTCATTTCATTATACATGGTAGAAAAATGAACAAAAGAAAAGAGAACAGAGCGTGAAGTTGTAAAGAAGAAGAGATGTGAAAATGTGAAGATGTGATGGATGAGCAAGAAGCCTTTGTGTTTGTATTTACAAAAAAATATCATCTCTATAAAAATGTAAAACGTACATACACGCATTTATGGAAAGAACATGGAGAAAGATGAGATGACTAAATGAGAAGATAGGTAGGTAGTCCAGGCAAGAGTGTAGCGCATTTGGTTGGATGGGCATTTTTTGGTTGGGCTTTTTTTTTCGATATTTTTTTTTATATTTTAGCTTCAGCGTTGCTGCTTCTCACTCAGAGGTTTGCTTTGGCGCTTCTACGTTTTCTTATATTTGAAAAAGTGTGGAGCAGCTTTGTGAAATTGTGAATGGGCAGATGAACGAGAAGAACAAATCGCTTTTCGTGAGAATAAATAATTTTTCAGAAAGGTCGGAAGTTTTTACTTGCGGAAATAATTTGAGCAGTTGACGTTGACACTGGTTTTCAGTTGCTAAAATTCAAAAAATTGTTAATTGACAAGTAGTGGTTTGAATTTGATATTTTATGAAAATAATTACGGCGGGCACGGCGAATGTCGTCAAGTTTGAATAGAATTCACCGACACCGAACACTGAACTTTTATAAGGAGTGCTTGCAAACAAAGGATATATTTTAATCAAGGAGTACCGGTTTTTAATTGATAGAAAGAATTGGTTTCGAGGTTATAAAAAATAACATCATCTCCTCACACACGTATTTTGACAGGTAAGAAGGGCTAACGTTGGAAAGTTATTTTGGTTAACTTTGTTACTTGATTTATAATTATTATTGTGTTGTGATTTTGAATAGAAATTGACAAGTAAAAAGTAAAGGTCGATAGGATGGGTGCTTATCTGTCAGAACCTATGACCCAGAAGCAGTCAGAGGATGGCGAAGGAAATAAGCTAAAATTTGGGGCGTGCTCAATGCAAGGATGGCGAATATCACAAGAAGTATTTGTTAATTATTATATAATGAAAGATGCATTTTAATTATCATGTCGTTTTATATATTTTATCATATCTGGGTATGTTTATTCTTTAATTGTTTTTATTAGGATGCCCATAACTGCGCTGCGTCCTTTGACAAAGATTCCTCCCTCTTTGCAGTATATGATGGTCACGGAGGTGCCGAAGTAGCGATATATTTATCGCGTCATCTACCTGACATGCTGAAAGCTTGCGTTGCGTACAAAGATGGAGAATTCGTGAAGGCTCTTGAAGAATGCTACTTGAAAGTCGATGCAAGTATAAAAACTCCAGAAGTGCTGAAGGAAATTCAACAAATAGCTAAGAAATCGGATAATTACGATGAGAATACTGATGCAGCAGTGGATTACGAAAAGGAGAATGTCGCAAAACTTTATGAGGAAGCTGCAAATGCCATTGGATGAGCTTGTGGCGAAATATCAGTCTGGAACTTCAGGAGAAAGTGAAGGCACGGAGGAAGATGTTGATCCTAATTGCAAGCCTGGATCTTCAAAGTCAATCACCGCTGGTGGATCACCCTCGTCATCAGTAGCAGGCTCCTCTTCAAAACCTCAGGCTACAGCTGGCAGATCGTCGGGATTAGCTGGAGGCTCATCCTCAACGTCCGCTGGCAGTTCTTCTTCATCTGGGGAAAGCGTTAGCAACAGCAATGGTACAGAGGTAAGTGTTAAAGTTAATGGTGAATCATCCACCACCGAAAAACTAGCAGGATCTTTGTTGGAAAATAAGACTGAAACAATCAATGAACTAGTTGTGGAAGGCAAGAAAATCAAGTTAGAAATTCCAAAAACTGAGGAATTAGCTGGAGCTGCTCAGAATAGTAAACAGAGCGCTAAAAAGGAGGAAGCCGGTAAATCTTCAAAGCCTGCCGAAGAACCAGCTTCCCCAACAACAACCGAAGAAATAAATGGGAAGAAAGAAAAGGCATCTGAAAATGGAACCAAGTCAGAGAAGCCATCAGCAGAAAATAGTAGTGAAACAAAGCCAACTGTTAATGGTGGAGGTGGAGGTGATGGAGCCAACTCTACAACCAACGGTGAAACTGCAGCAGCCACAACTGCTGTACAGAGCACACCAGAGGTTACACCTCGCAGAAAGAAGGTTCATCCCATTCCAACCGTAATTCCAGAAGAAGCTAAACAAGAAAAAAGGCGATCCCCCAGAAAAAGTAATCAGTCTCCGTCAGCCAGCTTTGATTGCTCAGAATCGGATGAATCCGATGAAGACGATGCTGGTTACAACGTAGGGGATGGGGACAGTGATGATGATTCTACCTTAGATGATGAGGAAGATTTGGGCGAGGACTCTGATGATGATGATGATGACGACGAAGAGGAGTATGAGGCTGAGGAGGAGGATGAAAGATTTCTTAATGAAATGCAAGAGCCTGGCTACGACTCCGGTGCAACTGCGGTAGTTTGCTTTATGAAATGGGAAGCAGATGGGTTATCGGGAAAAGGTTGGCGGAAAAGGAGTCGCTTTCCAAGATTTGCGAAGATGTAATAATTCTATTTGTAATACGTATCCATTGAAATAATATAAATGAGCACTATCATGTTTTTCATTTAATTATCTTTGTTATTCCAGCTATTCGACAACTGTCTCGCTCCCGACACACATGGTGACGGCACCGGTTGTGATAACATGACTTGTATCATCGTCAAACTTTCGGATGCACCTGAAGTCTATTCTGGTTCAAAGAGAAAACTTAGCACTGAAGAAACTGCTACTACAGAAGAGTCCGAATCTTTGAAGAAGTCACGAGTAGAATAATGTAAATGTAAATGTAACATTATCTAAGTTTAATATAATTGTAATTGTAAATACATTACTCAAACAAAACAAAAACAACCTTACTGTAATATCATTCGTTTGTGAATGAAAAATGAAATGTGTAGCATTTTTCAGATAAGCCATTCAGAATAGTTTTAAGGTCAATATTGAAATATGAAACAAGTTTAATTTTTGTAACAATTAAGATTAATGAGATGATGATAAGTTTGGGCATAGAAACAACATAATTTAAGTTTAAGTAATAATAAATAAAATAAATTTAATTCAATTTAGAATTTGTTAGGAGAGCTTATAAATTTACAACTATTCCAAATCGATTCAAAATTTCTCGAAATCAAATTTTAAAAGTAATTGCTCTCTTTATGTTGTTGCTTTTCCTTTCACTCTAAATAGATCAGGATAAGCTGTTGTAAATAATGCATGCTAATGTTGTAGTGCCTAGTGCCTATAGTATTTCATCAATAAAAATTTTACTTTTAGATATATTTAATTTAATTTTTAGATTTTTTTGTGAAAATTCTTATATATTGTTTTTATCCCCCTTTCCGTTGTTTTATTTGAATATACAGTTATTTTAAGGAAGACATTGATTAATGAATAAATATAATAGAAAACAAGTTTTATCAATGAAACATGCTGCTATTTTGTTTTGGACACATTTTTATTGACCACCATGCATTTTTTAAATGTACATTTTTGCATAAAGAATAATAATTATGGAGCATCTAAACAAAGTTTGATTATATTCAACATTTTTACTACCAACTTGTATTTTTTCGCATACTGAATATCATTATTACACTCACATGAATTTGTTTTTGAATGAAATAATAACTGAACTGACTCATGACTCAAGTTTTAGCTACGTGTGACGATGACGATCTATTTAGATAGCTTGTTGGATAATTTCAGTGTACTTTTTGACCTTTGATGCAGTGCTCATGTCCACGTACTTATCACCAATGGAAACAATCATGCCACCGAGAATGGTTGGATCCACCTTAGTTTTGAGAATGATGGACTGTCCAGATTTGACAAAGGACTTTAGAACACCTTCCAGTTCTTGCTGCATCGGACCGTCCAAGGCCTGTATCAAAAAAGCGCATTACTATTTACCATCTAAGAACTTTTGTTCAATTTCCAGTTTTAATTGTGAACGATTTTGAAATTATTTTTCGTACTTTAGCAGTAGTGACCTCGCATTCCAATTCTCCACGATGGGCGCTCATGATGGTGAAATAGGAAGCAGCGATGTTTTCCAGTTTGGAAAGTCTTCCATTCTCAGCGAGCAAAGCTGTAATAAAGCAAAAACAATTTTTTCAGTGTTAGTTAGGATTACTTTAAGATCTGCTGCTTCTTATTGGGCGTTTTCTGGCTTACCCAACAAGTTTCCAGTGAGTTTGGAAGCCTTAGTCTGTGCAATCGCGCTGGCAACAATGTCCCTCTTCTTATTCCTATTGATTGAAGGATCAAGAAGCAAATCGGTCAGGCGACCCTTCTTCTTCAAACTTCCGTGAATATCCCTCAAATCCTTCTCAACTTGATCTAATTGCTTCTGCTTGGATGCTGCAGAGTACAGAGCGGTGGCGTAACGGCCTTCAACTCCGAACAATTGATACTGGAGCCTGACCACAAGAAAAATAATTCAAACCATATTTGACAAATCACAAATTTGAATTAGCTTATTCATCTGAAATCTTAAGATTACCTTGACCATCTGCTGCGCAACTCCAGAGGTGGATAAACTCCTTGACTGTCAAATTTTTCAAAAAATAATTTTAATATTAATATAAAACATTTTTCTAATCTAACCTTTATGAACCCCATTTGAAGGCCAGCAAACATTTTTGAGCAATATTTAAAAACATGTGGGAACAGGGCTTACCAAAAGTGCTGGAATATGAGCCATTTTAAATGTAATTCCTTACAAACTCCAATTAATTAGTGGAATAAGTTAACAACTAATACTTTGATGCACAAACAGATGATCTTGTAAAATGGCACACGGGTTGAGTTGAAGAAGTGCCGAATACAGTCAGGATATCCCACAATACAATCCCAAATGTATGATGGTAAACTCCACCTGACTGAATTGTTCAATGGCGTATCTGCCCTCTTCTCTCTGCTACACAAAATTTCACAAGATAGTGCAGCGATCCATTTAGCCCCAATATAATATCCTAAATCACATGTCGTCTATTTGTTGTAATGTGCTTCTTGAATCAAAACAAAAACAAAATGCTAGTTGTTGTAAGTTTGTAGTTTTCCGTGGAGATAGTTAAGTAACACCGGTGCGAGTTTTGTTTTTCAGAGTTTCGTCATACTTGACAAATAGTTAACAAAAATGCCTAGCTACGAAGCTTTATTCATCCTCAAAAAGTTATCCCGTCCGGAAACTGCAAAAGTACTGAAAAGGACCGCAACCCACATTTATAATTCCAGGGGTTGCTTATTTGGAATCGAAAATCTAGGGACGAGGAATCTTCCGCATAAAATGAGCATGCAGAATAAGACTTATAGAGAAGGAAGGTGAGTGGAATTTAACGTTTCTTACTACATTGTTCATTAAATCAGTCATCCATCATTTTGTGTTGTCGTTCCTCTTGAAAACGGGAGATTGATTTTAATTGTTGCAGCTACTTCCTCATGAAATTCGACGCACCACCAACATGCATAGATACGCTAAATGATGAATATATCAGAGATGTAGACATTATCAGGGCTGGGTTTGTGAGGAAAAAGTAAGCATCACAACATAACAAACAGTTACCATGAATATCTATTTGGGATCATTTCGAATTTTAATTCCACATTGAAAAAAATAATTGAACATCATGTAAAATTTTCACTTTTGTTGACTTTATTTTGTGCAGGCCCGAGGAAAAGGTTGAATGTACTTTAGAAGAGGAATTAACACCTCCAGCTTATCGTGAAGACGTTCAGCAAATGATTCAACAAGGAAGGAAGGCAGATAGATACAAATTTCAACCCAAGACTGGCTTAGAGTATAATCCATTTAGAACATAATAAGTGTTTTCGGCAAAAGAAAATTAACCACGTGCATACTGATATTTAATTTTACTTTTAACGTTTGGTCTGTTTTAAATGCAAAATGGAATCAAGTTATTATGTGCGCTAAAAGACAAGTCATTTTTTTCTGTAGTAAATAAACCTGAAATGAAATGTTAATTTATTCATAAATTAGTTTTGTCGAAACTTTTTGCTTTGCACCCACCCCCACATCATCATTGTCTCTTTCGGCTTCATGAAAATCTTTGTACAATCACTTTTCACCGAATTGACTTGATCAACTCACATCAGAGCTTTTCTCCAGGAACTAATACTAGTAAGCACTCTGCTGCTGGTCACTGGCACCAGTGGTACCTACTAGGATCAGAGCATCGTCCCTGTTTTTCTCTCGGAACCACTCGGAAGTTCGTTGTTACTTTATAACTCCGGTGAAAGCATATACTAACATTTCTTCATGGGTTTTAGTGTTACACCATGACCATAACCCTTTCACATATATACTGAAATCCCACACCTATTTTTTTATAGGAATCATCCAGTTATGATAAACCCAGTGATTGCTCAATGTATTATGTAGCAATCATGGTTTCGTCTTCCTCAATTTCGGCTTGATGTTGCTGTGGGGGCAATAATGGTATCTTTGTCTTGTCCTTTGGGCATCCTGCCTGATCCATAATGATCGTCATACTTCTTTTATCCCGTCGTACTTTTTGTTTACTTTCCATCGCATCATCACTGCTATCATAATAACTTTTGGTATCCGCTTTCCCCGGTCCCTTCGACACCGCCGCCAATAAAAAAGACACAGACAGGAAGAGAGATAAGAATAAACACTAACACTTAAAAGCTTTTGCAGATGAAATTTTTCTTCATAGTAAAAGGCGTCTAAATTTCCTCTCGTCATAGTCATGAAAACATAAGTACATGCAATAAAAAAATTCAGGGTTGGAAATGGCAAAAGTTATCTCGTTACATTTTTATAGCTTCCTATGTACTATTTAGTTCGGTCATGCACTCATATTCATAATAATATCATCATCATCATCATAATCCACACTCTGCACTCAAGACATACATGCATACAACATAAAACAAGGCATCTGTATATAAAAAAGTAAAAGTTGGTTAAATAGTAGATAAATTGGCAATATACTGGGCAATATATAGCGAAAGAGAAAAGGGCCGAAAAAATATCATGCTGGTGGTGAAAAGACCGGACATGGCATAAAGGCGAGTAAAAAAATGTAATGCGTTTTCTTTCACTTTTACTTTTTTCCCAGTCACCAGTGCGTTGCATAATTGATGCGCTCTGTATGTACATGCATGCAATCATACTGCTCATGTGCATGTGTGCAAAATCACAAAACACAGGCGATATAATAGTCCATCCATAATACACATTGGATATTGGATTGGAGGCGTATATGTACATGTAACGTCACAAAATAATGAGAGGATTAAATATATATATTAATTTTCTGTTACTTTTTTAATTTTCCTGTGTGGGTAAATACAATTTTAATTTTGTGTAATGCATATTTGGCGTAGGTACATACGGTACGCTATGAAGGATCCCTATTACATGCCTTTATGTTACTACAACAAAACAAAAGGATCTTTTTTTTTTTGAATGAGTCAAGTCAGATTTTGACGAATAAAGCAGTGCAGTGCAAAAATGTACACAAAAGTATGAGTCATGTAAATAGACATCCCAGCCGCGAAATTGAAAAGGGAAAATTTACATTTTATCATTCAAGTTTATTGGTGTCTTCATCAAAATTGCTCTATTAAATTTAGCAACCAATTATCCTCCTAATCTGTCTGTTTGTGGGGGATAAATGTGTATGTAAATTAGGCAATATTAGGTAGTAATTTTTTTTATTTTTGTGTACATAATAAATAATACATACATACACACACACACTCTCTCACAGTTGTATTTTTAACTTAAATGCTTTTTTTTAAAGGTACATGTATGATAACATAATAAATGGGTGTTAAATGTAGATAGGCAAAGTAAAGAGAGATTCCAGATTAGGTGTTATCTACTATTTTGTTGTCGTGCTTTTTATTATCTGTCCCAGGAAAAAGTGGAATGGTTCTTGAGTAACAACAAGTCAGAGTGTTAATGGTTTTTTGCGCTTGCTGCTTTGCTTCCAAACGAAAGAAAGAGTAGGAGTGAGTCACCAAAGCTGTTTAGTAACGACAAACCCAATTACAGAAAAGGGTAAAAACACGCATAATAAGTTAAAATCCCAATCCCTGGGCGAGCAGTTGGAGTTTTCCTTCTTCCTCGTCAACAAAAGTCTTTAGAGTTTTTATTAAATGCGACGAACGAATTGAAATTTTTCTATATAGTGGAGTAAAATATAGATAGGGTTAATATCTTATCTTTTACATTGATAAGTCTTTAGTCATTTGGAATTAAAAAATAATAATTAGTTGGATAGAATTTGACAAGAGACAATTCCCATTTGTGTGGGTGAGTGTTATGGTGGTGTCAATGTCCAAAGTTGAGCGTGAGTGAATGAAGGCGCTTGTTTGGTAGAGGAGGTGTGATCATACTAACATTTGACAATACTTGGATGATGCTACGCTGATTGATGGTGATGATGACGCAAGGCTAAATGAAAGTATTTTTTGTGGTGAACCAAGTGAGTTTAACTATTTATTAAATGTAATTACACATAAATTAATTGTGAGGACGTTGGGATTCCCAACTTGGGAAGTAGTTTGTTCTGTTTTAAAATGTTTTGTTTTGGTTGGCAGACACCAATCTCAAGAAGGGATCGCACATTTAACAATAAAGAAATAAATGACCTTATTTAAAAGGGCGCAGTTCGGGAGATGAATTGCCTGATTTGATTACTGAAGAAAATCAAGATATTTCAAGTCTTCCAATCCCGAATTCGGTCTCAAACAAAACCACGTCGCGGATTTGATTGCTACTTCGAAAATTCTTCTCCTGGAATATATTTTTTCCTTATTATGGCATCGTCGTCGTCCTAGCAGGCGATTGATGATCATGGAAAGTTTTGATTGGAAAGCAGAAGCCCAAGCGGTAGTTACTGATATTTCCAGTTGTGTTGCCAGCGCCGAGCTGAGCAATAGTGTGATCAATACTCCGACAGACTTTGACCGCCGAGTGGCCTACATAAACATTGAGACCAAGGAGGGTGAAAAGATAACAGTGAGACTAGACGTGGAAGGCTTTTCTGTGGTGGGACGAGGCCACTTTGACGACAAATCATTGGAATCACTAAGCAATCAAAAATATGAGACAATTTACGCCTTGATGAACAATCTCAGCCCTTCATATACCCTGACGTTTGCACAGAATTTGACTGAAAAGTTGTCGCAACTGGCGAACGGTGGTGGGAGCAGCAACCAAAGAAATGGAAAATAATTTTTAAGAAGAAAATAAAACTCAAAACGCATTTACCAGGCCAGAAAACATAAATTTTAACTCTAATTGTAACAATTAAAAATACCAACATCAGCAATCTTTCAACGTGGCTCACGCGCCTCATAACATGGATATCGACGACATGACGAGTGACGACACACCAAACGTTTCCACAAACTCAGTACAACATCCCCACACCCCATCCATTCAACAACTTCAGGATAAAATTATCAAGGCTAAAAAGAGGATTCAGGAGGAGCAGCGACGGCGAGATGAGAATGTTGAGGAGTACTTAAAAATGGCTGCGGTGGCGCAGCGCAATCAGTTACCTCAAGTGAAGGCAGTTTTCGAAAAAAGGAATACCAAGGCAGCAGCGCACATTGCTGCATTGCAGAAGAAATTGGAGCGGTATAGTCTACAGTTGACCGTAAGATTTTTTCAGCTAATAAATTCACAAATACTATTAAACACATTTTTAAAAATCTTGATTATTGTTTTCTTTACATCTTAAGGAGCGAGAAAAAGAAGCCCTACACTCCAGTCCAGGTAAAGCACTTAATGTATCCGACGTCAATGCTCATGATCTAGGTGAACTCGGAAGTGGAGCGTCGGGCTCTTCCACAGCGTCCTCTCACAGGGCATCCAAGGGACGCCTTCATAATGTTAGTCATGGAATCAAGTAAGTGGTCTAATTACATTCTCGAATACTCAAAGAAGTACATTTTTCTTTTTGCAAATATCACTTCACTTTTTCAACTCAAGAAATGCACATCAACCAAAATAAACCTCTTGTTTTAATAATTAAAAATACTCCTTATTACCTTTCCTTATATTCAACTGCAAAAATATATCTACCTACCTATGTAATTATTGAATGAACTTCTTTACTGAACTTTGTTGTGTAAAAATCTGTATTTATGCATGATGTTTACGCGCCTGCACACTTTTTGATATTAAACAAAAATATGACCTGCGCATGATGACATGATTTATCATAATATTAAAGATAAGAACAATGACAGGTTACATACATAATTCAAACACCATGTAAAATGCACAAACAAGCACAGCTTATTCGGGAAATTTAATTAGCTACAATTATTAAAGATTATGTTATTTAAATTAATTCTTCTTCAATATTATTTTGTAAATATCCTTACTTTTCCACCCACGTATTTTATGTAGTTTTCATTATTTTTCGAAAAATTTATGGACATTTTGTAGTATTTATTTTTTATTTTTTGGTTTTCCCCTTTATTTATTGCATTGCATGATACAATGGATAACTTTTCTTTTTCATACACATTATTTAGTTGTTATAGTGTTGAGTTTTACGTTACGTATGTGTAAAAATATTTTAAAATTTAAAAAAGTATGCCAAATAGTTTAAATAAATAGTCAGCAATGGAAATCTGACTTGTTTTTCTGGATATTTATATAAAGGTCTGTCAGTGGAAATCTGAAGGATGGCATCAGTGGGATCTCTGGGTTGGTAAACTTTTGTGATTGAAAAAAAAAATTGCAGTAATGTTTCTTTTTGCACTTTTTGTTTGTAACTGTGTGTAATCGCATTTTTAATATATGGTTTAGCTAAAGAAATTCTTTCATTTAATTTAATTAACTTATGTCATAGTTTATTTAGGTATAGTCGGGCTACTTAACACAATAAACGATTGTTTTTTTTAAAAGATTTATGAATCGCTTTTAGTTTTTCTTAGAATTTGGTTTATGGGTTCTGCCTTTTGCTTTCTTTGCTGACGTTTTGTTTGTTATACTTTTTCTGTTTCGGCTTTCCTTTAAAGACAATTCTTTAAAGAAAATTCTTATGTTTGTGTTTAAAGAAAAGAAATTAGAAATAGTTTTAGATGTAACAATGTAAATGTATTCATGAATGGCTGCTGCGTAATCTTTATCTAACGTTTCTGTATTTTCTGTAAAATAGAACGGTTATCGCGAAGCCTCGGGAAATCGCCACGTATTTACTTAAACACAATATAAAATCGGGATCAGCGGATAATATACCTTGTGCTGTGGTTAGAGAGGATGACGGCAGGTCTGGACTACACCATGGTTCAGCTCACATCCCTCCCACAGAACAAAGGTATGTGTGGGTTTATTATGCTTTTTATTACAAAAGGGAAATTATGGCAACGTGGAAAAGTATAATGTAGGAGCCTATAGTAAATATGGTAATGAGGGGAACTTTTTAAATTTCACAATTTTGTAAAATATTTTTTTATTTTTTGTAGTGGAACCGTAGGAATGTTAAATTCTTCAGGACATCCTGTCCCAACAGCAGGCGGCGGGGAGGAGGAAGCCCCTGCTTCCGAGTGTTCGGAATCAGCACAAAGCAGTAGTCTAGGACCAGAAGGAAAGTTATCTTCACAGTATCCCGAGTTGGCACTGATACTTCAACAAATTCATGAGATCAAGGAAGAGATTTGCACGATACGCGATGATTTGGAGGGATTCAAAGTATTTACTTTAGTAGTAGTTTACTTTACTCAAAGTAGTCCCCCAATACGATGGATGGCTTGCTTGAGTATTCATTGAACGCATTTTTAAATTTAAATGATAGAATCAAGCTGGCGCCGACTCCCAATTCATTTGTCAAGGTCTTCAGGAAGAGCGATTCCGCGCAGAGAGACTCGAAGAACAAGTTAACGATCTTACCGAACTGCACCAAGCAGAAACGGGGAATCTGAAGCAAGCCTTGGCAGATGCAGAGGAGAAACTCAGTTACCAAAGTGAAGAAAGACTTAGGGATCTTGCGGAAATGTTGGAGGCCTGTCAAACTAAGGTAACCTTGCCAGCACCCACACCAAAAAAGCTTGTGTCAAGTCAATACAATTCACACAAAAAAAATCCTCAGAAAACAAAATATTTATTGTAATTTTTTTCGTTCTTTTCCTGTATTTTTAGATCTCCAGACTAGAGCAACAGCAACAACAGTTGGTCACCATCGAAGGTATTGAAAACTCTGCTGCTCGAGCCTTAGCCGTAAAACTTGTCAATGTGGGGCTCACCATGCTCCAGCTACTTCTTCTTTTGGTGGCCACAATTGCATCCGCTCTTGCCCCCTTCCTTGGGTCACGAATACGACTAATCACCTCTCTCCTGGTGGGAATCGGGGCTTTTGTCGCACACAAAAAATGGCCACAGGCTCAGGAATTTTTGCTAGATTTTTGGTCAGAGTTGCTAAATCATTTATAGAGGAAAGTGGAAAAATTATTTATTAGTCTGCGTATCTGCCTATCTTAATTTGTGTGCTTCTTGGTCATAAAAAATCAAGCTTTTCGTCAAGTTTTTAGCATTATCTGTCCGTAAGTACTGCTGATACTGCTACTGCTCGTCTCTTGGTAAATTTTATCATGAAAAATACGTAAATGTATTCATCATTTTTTATCGTCCTTCTCGTCGTGGGATTTTACTACTGTTCATTGTGATATTGTATGTATATTCTTATTGAATGAGAGATATAAAAAACACTACCAATTTCAATGTTTTTATTTAGCATTTTAGCTTTTTACTATGAATTATTATTATATGGTGCGATTTTAAAACAAGCGATGCGATTATTCATACATATACATACGTAACATAATGTACATAGAGCTATAATATATACTTTTAATTGAATTTTAACTTTTACCAATTTTTAGACTCGTTTTAATTTAATTTTAATAAGCGAATGTAGATGAAATGTAAGTGTAAAATTAGATGAATGCGAAAAAAATGAAGATGGCTAATTAGATTATATAAGTATTAGTAAGCTTATTTTAATGAAAAGAATGGAAAAAGCTGCCACTGAGAATTTTGAAAAAATAATGTGTACTTGTCCTGTCGATACAATAATAATTGCAATAATTAGCAAAAAAACTTGAGTTAATGCATGATGCCATTGTCAACATGATCATGGAACGAAAAGAAAACAAGTACTGTATGCTAATAAGGAAAAAGAAGAATAAAACCGCACGATTGATATTATCAAAACTGGTAGCAATTAAATTTATTCTTTACTATTATGATAATGTATTATATCCTCATTAATTTTCATCAGTCATCCATTGGTGACACCGATTCGGTGTACATACAAATTATTATGAAGGTATGTATCATTCAAGGTAAACGCCTATGATCCACCTTATCCAAACTAACCAACGGTTTAAGCTGCTCTGCCAAATTTCGCATATCCTCCCCCACAATGTCTTGTCCCGTAGGAGTGACCACACTCATTTCTACGTAGTGGGACACTGAAACAGGATCCAGTTCGGTGGGACCCTTTCCAGCTTCATAACGAAACAACTTTCCTACAATGATTTTCAGACGACCTTTCCGGAAGATGTAACCCCTTGTGACAAAGTCAAATTCCCGGCGGCAGCCAAGCTCTTTCAGAAATTCCACGATATCAGAGCCCACTCCAATGTCCAATACAGAACGGACCATTGTTGGGCGATTTTTGTCACCGAGCTCGGGTTGACCTTGCTGATAAACAAATAAAATATATAAACATTAAATAACTAAAATGTGTTATACAGCAAATTACCGAGGAGAAACATTTGGAACAACTTACATATCTCAAGTGCCAAGGTGCCGTATTATCGTCAGCAGCCCGTCTCACTCTTAAAGTCAAAGGAAGACTCGGCTGAGTTGCCGGATTGTAGAGAACAAAACAAGCTTCATGATCATGAAAGGGTTCCAATCCTACATCCGTGTTATCGCAAAGTCCTCTAAGACGATGCAGTAAAATATCCACTCCTGTGTCCAGAATAGATCCTTGAAGCAAGTACTCTTGGTTTGGAACAATATTTGATTTCATGGCCGAACTCATAGTCTCGATGGCAGAGAGTGACTGATGTAGCTCAGTCTGCTTGGCTGTTGGTTCCAGATTCTCCATGTTGATCGTTTGTAGGATCCTTTTCAAGGTAAGAGTTTTTGGGTTGATAGTCTATCGTTATGGATGACGTTGTTACCAAATCAACCCTTTGAAAGCGAGATGCCTTTTCTGATTGAACTTGAACCACTGCCTCGTCAAATTCACGGTTAAAAGCTATTAGATCCGCGGTGATGTCGGGTTTATCCCGAAATGTAATGTACGCCGAAGACCCTTTGAGATTCCAAAGAATACGGAGAAAAGATTCTCTTAGGAAACAACGGGCTGTTTGGGCAGGTACCTGAAATTTGTAAAATTCAACAAAAATCAACATGAAGCAATGAGTTATTCATTATTTCAATTAAGTAAATTACTATTTGACATGAAATCCATGCAGCACAGTTAGTACATTTTTGTTTTGAATAAACTTTAACCTTTTCTATGTTTTCTTTCAAAATTCAAAATTAACTTTTATTTTTTAAACAAAGTATTTTTTATACACAAAACATGATTAGATAATTTAATGAAGCTATATACTTTTAATAAGTTTGCACTCAAAATTGAATCTCTTTAAATTGTTGCAATTTGTTTGTGGTTGGTAAATTGATATGTCAAAAAAACTTTTTTTCTTGAAGAAAGTACTTGCAAACATGCATGCAACATAACAAAATAGTAAATAGGTACTTATGTACATATTTCCTAGTTTTTTTAAACCAAATTATACCGTTACTACATAATTCCCAAACAAAAGGAAACCACTAACTAATCCACAAAGCTTAATAGTGTGTGAAGTGAAGATAGCTGCATGGCTACATGCCATGTCATAATTCATCGTTAACTTTTTTTATTTGACAAAATGACAAAAGACAATTTTTTATAAAGCAGATTTAGAGCACTTAACGATCCCGAACAGTGCATGCAAAAAAATTTGGACACTTTTATATTGCTAAAATCTGGGCAGTGCGGTCGTGGTTGCAATTCAAAATTGTTACAAAACGCAGTGAAATACTTTTTAGCTAATGCACACGACATCAAATGCAAGCTGCACAAATGAGTGCACTTAACAACTGTTGATTGTTTCACATTTTGTAGCACACCTGTATTTACTATTTACTTCATATAAAAAATAGTGCATTATTGAATATACATGAATTTTAAATGAAGTGATTTGTAGGTTTTTGTAAAAAAAATGTTTTTATTTTTTCCATTTTAAAATTTAAAATGATGCATATAACGTAATTCTTTTGTGTTTACACAATTTTCAATTTTTTGCTGCCTCATCATAATCATAATATGCTTCAAATTTTGTCGATTTTGTATTGAAAACTTGGCATAATTCATCACGTTATCGAAATTGTTTTGTTTTGCACACTAATATTATTGCTTACTCATTTATTTTGATGGCGTATGATTATTATTATCAAAATTTATATCATTGTCAATTGTGAGTGAACAGAATTCTTCTAAAGAAATCCAAAGAAATGAACTGTAATTTTATATAGATCAACTAGTAAAAGTTTTTTTCTTTCTTTTTTACATCTTGCAGACAAAAATGCTAAAACTCTCTTGCGAACAACAACAATAGCAACAAAGAAATCAAGAATAGGTAATTGTAACGAAATGAATGCAAGGTAGTTTGAGTGCCTACAGCTTAAATTTTGAATTTCATAAATTATTATCCTTTTTTTTCATCCTGACATAATAATAATAGAAGTAGCTATAGTAACAGTAACAGTGAACAGTCACTGTAGCTGACTGCTTTATGAAAGCGAAAGTATGACAAAGTCACTCGCGCTATTGCTCCCTGCATGCATGTCATGATGATAACAATATGATGCTTGGTGGTCTCTTTAATTCTCTACTAGTTACTTTTGTGAATCTCCTTGTTATCCATCTTATGTTTTACATGTCATGCATTTTAAAATAAAATTTAATGTTCAAATTTTAAGCTATGATTTTTACTACGTGATCTAGAAAAAAATAAATTCTGGGCTACTAACTTCCTTTAAGAAAAATATTACAATAAATTGTTATTACTATCGATGGATTTTAGAAACGACCCAACCCATTTCCGTTTGTACATTAATTTTTTTACAAATAAATAATTAACTGCCTACGTTTGTTTAGGTCGTTATTCTTACCTACATAGCCAATAGCCGTTCAATTTATAATTATTTCTGACACTAATATAAAGTATCCCATTTCCACCTTTTTTTGACGAAAAAAAATAATGGCGGTGGTGATGAAAATGAAAATCACGATTATGTAGCATACCAAAAATACCAATTAGACTTTACATGCTGCAAAAAATGCAACCTGCTATTATTATCGTCATCATTATATTTCAAGTTGTTAGTTGGTTTTGGTCACTTTTATTTGTTGGTTTACTTATTCTTTACTTAACAGTAAAGCTTTATTGTCATCGGTTATAATACATAATTTTAAGACATTACGAAAGTGAAAATTGTTTTTTTTACATATCCGTCTATTTCGTAACGAACTAAACTATGGACATCGACATCACCACGATGACATAATGGCACAATGATTGGCACCTGCGCAAGAAAACGACTAACTACAATATGGGCACTTATATCGTTTGCTTTGACACTTTTTCATAAATCTCCATTAGCATCCCTATTCACAATTCACACACCGCAACAAAACAACAATAACGCGAGCGAACTAACATGAACGTAAAATGACTAAAAAAATAAAATTATGGATGCCCATAAACACATCCTCTAAAAAAATCATTAGCTTGTCAGAGCCCAACTAATGCATGAATGCATCCTTCTCATCATGCATGGCGCAGTTTAAAATATTTCTTTTCCTTTTTTTTCAAGTACATTTTTTATTTCTATGCTTTAATAGCTCTGTTCAATCGTAAAATTTTTCAGCCTTAGTTGTCTTATAAGTCAAAAAAGGCTGAAAAATTAGGGCTGAAAAATGACAAGCGAATCTCAAATTTTGAAAAAATGCAAGCTAGATATACTTTAGACATTTTATTTTCTATATTTCTATCATCGAATAATAACAATAAGTGTTTCTCATGTCAGCATATAGTAATGTCATCTCCACCCCTTTCACCGTTTCATTTAAATTCTATTGTTTATCCCTTTTAAAATTGATAATGTTTGGTGCATAATGATCGATATATTTATTATTGCATTTTACACAATACGACAATATGTGCAACTCTCACTCATATCATTTCACCATCATTAAATGTCTGTGTGAGACACAGAAAATGATAATAAATGTTCTACATAAGTCGAAAGGCATGGTAATAAGCAGGATCAGTAATCATCATTTAAATAACCTACAAGAAGAGCATTCATTCGTACAATAGCACATACAACATGACTACATGACCATAAAACGCACATGTCAAATATGCACAAAGAGAAAAGGAAAGAAAAAAAAATCGTGCCTTGTGTGCTACTACTACTGCCACTGTTGAGGAATGACGAAGTTAACTATACACCCTTTGAATATCCATTACGTGCTTGAATACTCATAGGCAACAGTTAACCCTTTAACCGTGTTATTATTATTATCGCTCTTGCCCTGTTGCCGCGCTGCACATATTTTTGCCAATTTCGATTTCAAAGGCGTGGCCGTAACAAATTACGAGGGAAAAAATGATTCAAGAAGAAATCATCATCATCTTCCTCTTTTCCTCCTCAACCGTATACATCAAATTCAGATCATATCATATAATATGCATATCAACAGATCATCATAGCAATCATTAATAATAAAGTTTGAAAATTACCCCCAAAAAAACGTGGAATTTTACGCTACAAATTGTTCTAATTTTTCATTTTACAGCAGTAGTTTTTTTATTCGTTTAAAGATAATTGATCACTGATTATCCTCATTTTTTTGGGAGGAATTGAATGGGATGGGTAGGAAATACGCTTTACTGTTTCCCTATCCAGATAAGCCTTAAATAATGAATAATATGTAGACATGCATATTATTTACATTTAAAATTAGGTACCTAATATGAAAATATCCATCGATAAGTGATTTAATACGCTGCGTAAATATTCAAAGCTTTTTAAACGATCAAAGTTCTAATATATTTAATATGGTAATGGGATCAACGCTCTAAAAACTTGAAAAATTATGAGCAATTTTACTTGCATTCCTAATATTTAAGATTGTTATTTATTATAAAAGCCTCCTTAAACTCCTCTATAGTTTTGATTTAAAAAGCTTTTCTGATAATATTAATTAATATTGATATAACGATACGAGTTTATTTGTTGAAAATAAAGTATCACTTTATTGTACGTGCTATCTATAAAAAAATAACAAGTATTTTAAATTTCAACAAGTTCCTTATGGATCTTGAAATTCTGAATCAGCTAATTGTAAAGCTTGAAATTTCAAAAGAATAATTCTTTTGAATGGGCTGCATTGTGAGCTGACCTTACAAATTCACTTCACACCACAACGCTAACTTTTGGTACCTTCGTGTGGTATCATTTTATTATACTTGGCAAAAAAATCATTACCATCATCAACCGAGTCATCAAAGCCATCATCCACTCGAACTCACTCATCAATCATCACATCACACTACAACTATTATAGTCATCATCGACATCCGTTGACTTTGACTCGACATTCGTTTTCTTCACACAAACCAAACCATGTCATATTGACTATTTAAATTTTGCAATGGACAATTTCATTCTTTTTTTCATCACATAATAATATCTTAGTCCAGCCAATAATCATTTTTATTTATTTACATATTTATTGCTTTTCGCACATTTTTTTTCATTTTCAAATCCAATGAAACACAACAGCGCGAAGCTATTTATATTAACCTAAGTAATATGCCACTATTGTTCATGTACAAAACTTGTTCTAAGATTCAGATTCACTTTTTACATTCTTTTTTTCTTTTCTTTTGTAGCAAGTCAATGGTTAAGGGTTATGCACATGAGCACAAATAGGTACATACAAAATAGATTTAAAAAATAATAATTTCATATGATTACCTATTATAGATTATGAGCTCATAATAAGTCATAATAATTCATGCAGTAATGTACAGTTGTATTTTGTATTATTATACAACATTATTGGAAATGTTATTGTTTTTATATATTTTTTTGGATGTTTTGCATGTAATATGGCTTTGATTACTATGACATGATAATGACTACCGAAGAACCGGTATTTTAAATGTTATAATATTATCAAACACATCGACTCACTTTGTGCGTACGAATGTACGTGTTACACTTTTTGTGATAAAGGTTAGATTGGTTATTTATTTGTTATTATTATATGGTTACAAAAAAATTTAATATAATGAAAATTGTGATTTTTTATACCAGCATTACTGCACTGTGTATTTATGAGTTCGAATGGCACCATTAGACCAGCAGCAGCGAGGTAGTCAAGTCAGTCATTATACATATATGACTAGCCAAAGCCAAAAATATGAACAGAAAGTGAAAGATAAGCTATTGTGATTACTTCGGAAAATAGCCTCGTCGATTGTTATTAGTTATTACGATAATGTATTCGAGCATAAAAATAAAAAAGGAGTGTAAAAATGGCATTGATACGAATTTCTACTGTTTTTCCCATCATTTTCGACGGAAAGAGAAAGCAATAAAAATAAATTTAACACTTCTTGACATTTTCATAGCGCAAAGAAGCTACATATTTTACGGCAAAACAAAGTAGAAATAGTAATACAACTTTTTCCCTTCTTTTTATACAAAAAAGCCGGTGCTGCGCTACACACACTTATTCTATTAACACACGTGTGAACATTGAAAGAAGAAAAAGGAACAAAGTTCCTACACCTATAATATAACAATAACCATGATGATAACAATCATCTACACAAAAAATAATTTGAACAAAACAATTATTTTATATTCTCAAAAAAACCAATTGTAATCGCAATTGTATATCGCTCCCAATTCTACTAAAAAACTAATTGCAAAAACTAAAATATTAATGGTGAATTAGGCAAATTACATAGGAAAAAAACGAATGCAAAACTGCAGTTTAGCTGCACTCTTAATCACGATACTTTAAAAAAGTATATAATCAAAAAATGTAGGTATATTAAATAAATATACAACAGTAAGTAAATAGCATTAATAATAATTAATGACGCAAATTAGATAATTGTTTTAACCGTCCATTTATTTTGTAAATTCCATCCAACTGTTGTACACCGTTGTTGCCGCTATCATTCTTCTAATCAATCTATTCCTATTTGTGTCTGCAGTAGTAGTAAATTGTAATTAATTTGTAGTCGTGAAATAATTCAAAAACGGAAACTTTTTCAAGTACTATTTATTATTATTATCACATGACATGATCAATATTTTGATTCAGTTGGCAACTGCATTTCCTCCTAATTTGGGTCAGTTTAATTAGGTATATCTATTTTAATCTCATATCATAATATAATCATCATAATAGGTAATCATTCATGGCAGACACATGGTACCTATATTATAGTCATATCAAAAATATTCATTTATCCGTAATACCTCTATTTCCCATATGCTAAAGAGCGTAAAATATAATGCATCCAAATTTTAACCTCAATCAAGTATCAATTCACTAAAAATATTTGCCATATTATAAAAAAACGTCTAAATTAAATTCGTAAAAAAAATTTGCTAAAACTTGTTCGAGCAGCACAAATATTTTTTTTTCTCTCCAACTGCATTTTTGGTTCAACTTTCCAAATGCAAAAATATGTACACACAAAAAAAAACCTTCTTATTTATTTATTAATCATTTTTATGATTTTTAAGGAAACACATGAGCATTCAAGTTGAACATGATCACAATCACAATCAAGTTAAGAAAAAACAAAATGTTAAAGAAAAACAATATTGTTTACTGCAAAACAACCTCACATTAGCAAATTCAAAATTAATTTGACAAAAAAAAGCGACCGGGTCGGTCTATCAGGTATGCGTAAAACTAAGTTATGTAGCTCATATTCCATAAAAGTCAACAAAGCAGAACAGGTAGGGACACAATAATAAAAACGAATGACACTGACATGTCTACAGTGAAAAGATCACTGACCATTCAAGGAAAAATGTGTTATTTGTCATATTTTCGCCCTTTGGCAAAGAAGCAAGTTGTACACATGGCAGAAATACAGAAATAGTAGCAACCTATCAATTTCACATTATAGTCAATAGTCAAGTATGTCGAGAGACACTCTTTGAATTTACTTTAACAATCAAATTACTGAAATTATAGCTCACACACCGCTTCGTCACATTAAATGTATTGTATCCTACAATGCTTCTATAATGACTTTTTACTTTTATTTTCATCATGCATTTCATAATAGAGCATTCCATCATATTATCACTAGACGCATTATATACATATTTACCACATTACTTAAATGAGATTATTCGCTCAATCTCATATTATGTCGAATGTCAATCTCAAGTGTACAAGATTTTATTTTCATTATGATAGTGGGTTTTTTTAGCTTTGCATTTGCCATGGTTTTGCCATTGCGCTCAAACAAAAACACATTCTTTCGACAAGATAGAGTAGTAGAAAGAAACATATATATTATCATAACTAATCATCATTATAAAATGCTCTATATCTCATTAACATTACATATTATGCATCTACAGCAATCAACGTATGTGTATAAGATATGTATAATATATTAGATAGCTATATAATTACAAACTCAACGCATATCACATTTGTATAATATTCTGATACAATTGACATTGCTTCGCAAATTTTCACCTTTCGTGTAATATAATACAACACATGCATAGGTATGTATATAGCACAATACACAATAAAATATTAATTTCCTTCCTATATCTTTCTCATTATCATCATCATCATTTCACCTTCAATTATGCGATCTTACTGGTAACTATTCACTATTCCCTATATATCATCTATGATTTTTCCTGAAATATTCAAATTACCATAAAAAAGAAGAAGTTTGAAAAGTGAGTTGGACGGACATGATCATCTCATCCGTCAATTGATATTTACGATTTACAACATTCCACACGCAGCGTCTACACGATGCGATCAGTGAGTGAGTAGAGACTCTACGCAGAAAGCTGTCATCCTAAATTTTTTATATAATGAGTAAACTTGATACTTTTCATTATCATACTATTATTATGCGTGCAACGATAGACGCATAATGAATACCTAAATATTTATTTTTCAATCGCAACAACCATATATAGCCGGATGAGAGACTACGCAAGCTTTATTGAATTTAAAAAGCAATATACATGGCTAATGAATGAATCAAATGAACAGTGAACTTCCTTGCTTTTTCCTCAGGCCTCCTCCCGTGATTATCCTACCTGCACAATAATTACCTAAACATGTTATGGCAGCTCACATTATAATGTTGCCACCAGTTCAATAAAAGCGAAATGAAAACGTGCCTACTGTACAACTACTGTGTAGACGCTCCTGGGTGCTGTAAAAATATCAAAAAAGCACTTTACCTTCTACGTGACAAAATATATGCATACATACACATCACCATAAAGTCAACAAATAGGTATGTATATATATTTAGATGTTTTGCCTAAAGATATAGGTGTCATCATTTATAATCATATTTTAATATGTTATTGTAGCAACATAATATGTTCCTCTTGATTTGTCACACGGTTTTGGCATGAAAATTATAAAAAATATTGCTACATCCGTAAAAAAATGTAAATACACTTCATTCTCTTCACCAACCACATCATTTATCATCATATTTTAATATGTTATTGTAGCAACATAATATGTTCCTCTTGATTTGTCACACGGTTTTGGCATGAAAATTATAAAAAATATTGCTACATCCGTAAAAAAAATGTAAATACACTTCATTCTCTTCACCAACCAACCAGCACCTTTTTTAATATAAATAATCAAACGAAACTCAAATTTTTTTTTTCAAAATTTGTAATGCTTGAAGTATGCACTTTGTACATGCATCCCTTTACCTATTTCCTTTTTTGATAAAAAAAAAGTGGAGTGAATAAGCACATAAAAAATTTACAAAATGGATGTATCCAATTTGCTCGGATTAAAGTTTTAATATTTAATTTACCATTTTCTTACTCTTACACAAGCGTGTCGGATGCCATTTAATGATAAAAAAAGAAACAGACCATCTTCATAATTCATCAGCGTCTACGTCATTATCACCTTCATCATATCCGCTACATTAACTTTTTTATGCATACTTAAGTATAAAAAAAATATTTCAATGAAATGAAATGAAAATCCTTCCTCTTTTCAAAACTGTAACATATTGTCAGAGTGTATAGTAAGCGTATAGGTATATATATCTTTACAGAAATGCATGCATCTTCGTATAATCGTTAACAACGCAAACATGCGTGCTCTGGTGCTCTGTTGGTTTATTGTTAGGCATATTGTTTATATATCTCTGCTCTGCTGCTACTAACCCTAAAACCTGATTAACCATATTTATACGTTCATTGTTGCTAACTGATGTAGTGTATTATTGTGTGCACCACGTCAGGTAAAAAGGTAGCAGCACTTAAACAATAAGACAACCACGCAGCAGCGAGGAGTGATTCACAATTCACAACTATTTTTTTTGGGTGTTAATTCATTTCACTATTTAGAAATGCGAAAGAAGAAGTATATATATGTAGCATGTGTACTAAAGATGACCAACCATAAATATAAACATAAGCGCATATACACCAAATAAATTTCATTGTTGACTTGTACCGTACCGTATACACCAAGCCAGCGTATAAAGGCCCAGCCCTTTTTGCAAACAGCAAAAAACAAAACCGCATCTTTCAAGCAATTCATAAAAATTAATATTATTGAGCATATAATATGCTTATATGCTTTATTTCACTATATGATGATGCACCATGTCTTCTTGAGTATATTAATGTGTTCCGTCTTCCTATATCATCAGCTCGACTTACATTTATAAAAAAAATTCACTTGTTGCTTCTTTTTAAATATCACCATTATTTTCAGGATTCCGTCCACGAAAAGAAAAGAGAAAGTAGATATTATGCTTCTTTGCTTTGCCATCTGCATCTCTGGCTGGCTTGCTGCCTGCATCGCTGCAATGAGCATTAGTGCACCTTTTTAATGCAAACCAACAGTGCAAACTTTTTTCTGCTGCTAAAAATCTATAAACGTGCTAGGCATTGTTGTTGTGCTTATACTAGGCATATGCCATGTGATGTAGCCATAATAATAATCAAATCACAAATCACACACACCAATGCAGTACATCAGTCTGCATCATTAACACAAACACATACAACAGGCGCACTGACTGACACAGTGTATCTTTCAATCTTAACCCTTTCGTATTAGTTTTTTTTAGCACTGGCATGTTGAAAAATGTTTTACAAATAATCATACATTAACATTTAAATACACATATGATAACATGTATAATAATAATGGATAGGTAAATACTACGAAATGCGCATAAGAAGTTAACAAAATATATTTTATTTTTTCAAAATATTACAAACTGCAAACGTCTTACTCAACTTTTCAGTTGAAGAGCCGCATTGACGCACACAAACACACACTGATTCACGCAAATAAATGCAAGCCTCCTGCATCCTTTTTGCTAAAAGGGCTTATGCATGTACATCTATTTTTTTTAACTTGAGATCATAAATCCCAAAATGCAAATCACGGATACTCTCATGGATTGCTACAGTTTTTTTTAGTATTCACGCATGTTATTATAATAAAATATCCTTCTGAACTGCATTTCAAAATTATTTGAATTTAAATAAAGTTCAGTCTACCGAATAACTAACTTTAAGTATAATTCATTCATAATTTTAGTCGAGTGAGTTGTAGTGACTGTGGTTGTTGTAACTCTGTGGCGTGGGATGCGAGTGTCTGTGTTTGTATAGTGCCCTTTATCAATGTGTAGCTTGCATTGCGGTTTTACTTAATATTTACTTGATTTTCTTGTAAATTTAAACTAAAGTTTGAAAAAAATATAACTTTATTTAAAAAATCTACAGAGAAATTGTAAAGATGTAAATATAGCATAATATATCTTATTTTGAACCTTTGAAAAATATGTGGTGATGCTTGTCAGAGGTAAGAAAGAAGAAGAAGCTTATTATTACAATGTAAATTATTACAATATTTTCACAGAAAAAAATGTCTAAATATCAGAACTTTTTTTGTGTGTATTTTGTGCTGTGTGTGTCGTGTCATATGAAATTAACAACATATCATCATCATATATCTCATCATCACAAATGATAATCATCATCTTTTTTTGTCGCTTTTTGCATTGTTCTTTTTTTTGCATGTCCCATCATTTCACCCTTTTCATCATCTTTTTCATATTATTTCTTTTTCCATCCCCCACACAATTACTCAAGTAGAGTCCTTCAAGACAAGACACATGAACAATTATCATTATCACCAAACCACCCTTTTCAAAAAACCACACCACACAAAGTCATCATCATTATTAAATTACAAACTTCTTCTAAACTAATCTAAGTTAGCTTCAAGTCAACATTTTTATAATAATGCATGAACTTATTTTTTCTTCTCTTTTCAGCATTTTTTTTCAAAGCAAAAGAAAATCTGCATAATAAAAAGTTAAGAGGACCTGAAGACAAGTCAACACAAAAGTGAACGTTTATTTTGGTGATAAGGTGGTGGTGATAATGGAGTGAAAACGTACTAGTGCAGTTTGTGTGCTAGTGTGCACAGTGTGTGCAGTGGCATGATAAAAAAAAGAACTTTTGGTTTCTAGATCAAAATGGATTGCAATTAAAACATTATACATCTTGGAAGAGTGAGTGAGAGACATGCAAGCGACTCTAAGAATACCTACGCGTCACACAATAATTGACCGTGATAATCACAATCATCATGAAAATTGTGTTATTAGAGATGATACCATCAATTAGAAAACCTCTAATTTTCTTTTTGTAAAGAGAGTGCACAGAGAGGACGACAACGAGTTCCATTTTCCATTGACATAATGAAGGAGACACACGTGCGTGCTCTGCTCATTTGAAATGTGTTGAAATTGCCTACAAAGCAGCAGATCAGCATTCATGATTCGAATTGGAAGAAGAAGATCGTCTAAAATTTCCGGTGGTGGCGAAGTTCCAGTGTCTAGTGACGGTGTGCGGTGACAAAATATAAGGGAGCTCTTTAAAACGGTCATGGGCACAATTTTTTACCGAAAAACTATCAAAAATTATTTATTTTTTAGGATAGCTTTAGTCTGCTTAGTTCTCTACTCATTGAGATCAGACGTGGTTCAGTGTGAACAAACTAGAAACAGACAAAATGTGGCAGAGGGGACTGGTAGGGGTAGGGGATCATCGACATCTCCAGCCCCCGTCTGGAAAAGGAGGATGACGCATAGAAGACGTTCCACATCGACTGAAACCAGTTTTCAGTCATCCTCTTCATCTCCTACCCCAGAACCCATCCCCATACTCCCAGATGACTTTATAAATTTAGCTAGTAACAGTGCTGGTGTATCCCTGTCTAGTGAGATGTACCCACCATCTTCCTCCTTTTTCCCTGCAACAGGGGCCACCCAAAAAATATTTGCGGATCCATTTATGCTATCAGGAGACGATAATATTTTGGGCCCCACGCCCTCCCAACAGCCCAGCACTGCTCACCATCGAAGAAAAGTATTTCGAAGGACGAGAAGAAGACGTCTTAAAAAATTACGAGGACCCAGCTCTACACAAGAACCGGCCTCAGTTGGTCAAACAACTGAGGAGGAAGTGACGAACGAGGACTTTGGTGGGAGTGCAATGGCAAGTTCTACTTCTGCCGCGGTTTCCATGTCAACTGAGGATTTGAATAAGTTTAAGTATTTAACGACAGTACGGAGCAGTACAGGGAAGCCTACGGTGCTGGGAAGCTCAACAACCATGAAACTGGAGGTGGTTCCCATTGACTCCCTAATGCAAAGTGTAACAGAAGAGGTGTCCACAGAGGGAGGATCATCATTTTTGCTGACCACTGGTCCAACAGCATCTCCAACAGGAGCGAATAACATAAAACCAGGGTTTTATACAAGACACCAAAAGGGTGGTAGTGGTGGTGGTGGGGGAAAGAAAAGGGCAAAATCCAAAGAAAATATTTGGAAAACCACGGATCCAAATTTTAGCGTTGAACTTTTTGACAACACAGACGATGCAACAGATGAGCGGGACAACAACAGTAATTTGGGGAAAAGGGAGTCACCCTCCACAGGATCCACTGGAAATGGGGGAAAGTATAACATGTTCAATAGAGCAAAGCCCACTGCTTTGGCACAAATGGAAGGAGACATGAGTACGGACGAAAGCATTATGAATTCGTACGTGAATAATACTACGCTACCCATCTCAACGGAGTTGCAGAACTCCCTGCAATTCACACTGCAGGTGCTGCATCCCTTGCTCAATAGTGACTCTGTGTTGACACAGAGGGACCGAAAGATTCCAGAGAATAAGACTGTGGCCATTACACATTCCCTGGCGGAAACTGTGGCTGATACGCCGATAACCCCAGATTTACGGTTTTTACCGGCGCATTTGCGAAAAAGTCATCCGCTTTTAAGTCAGGAATCCTTTTTGGATGGATTTGGGATTAGTGGAAGTGGATATAAAGTTGGACCTAGGGTGAATGTGCATGGTATGCATAGCGTAAGAAATAGGCCTGCAACAAGCTTTATCCCAACTTCAACCACAACATCCACTGAAAGAAACAGGGGTCGTTTTTCAACGGTTAACATGCCGTCAAGTACAACAAGCACGTCAACTACATCCAAATCCACTACGACTTACACGTCAACTACTTCCAAGTCTACAACAAGTCCAACCTCAACAACTTCAAAGTCCACCACAACTCCAATCTCAACAACTTCCAAGTCCACAACAGCTCCAACCTCCACCACTTCCAAGTCTACAACGGCTTTCACCTCCACTACCTCCAGATCAACAAGTACTATACCTTCTACCTCAACAACACCCATAAGAACCACCCTATATTCGACCACAGCTACATCACCATCACCGCCGCCCCGGCAATCTTCAACGATTGGGAAAGTTTATCCGACGTCTTCCCCACCTCCAAACGTTCATTTGGAGTCTCTGGGAAATTTGCGAATTACAGAAATTGTGTATCCGACAAATGCAGCTGTTTTGCATCAACCAGGGCTGGGGCACCCCCAATCGGTTCTAAACAATTATTCCGCACAGCCGCCCAGGTCACCAGCAACATCATCATCAACAACAACAACTACAGGCACCACTTCAAGAAGTACACCATCAACCACCTCAACATCAACATGGAGGTCGTCC
>JAHZNC010000429.1:0-14860 GCA_027744095.1 Zhuqinia jingwanae
ATGTTTGTATGTATGTATTTATATTGAGACCCGTTTGTAAAAAGGATATCCAATTTATGCTACATACAACATAGCCAATTGCAGAAGTTTTGTGATATTTTACCTTTAGTACGTACCTAAACTATTAATGCTGCACGAGCGACTGATCCAACATCATGTTTAATTCTTGCGTATTACCTTTCACCAAACAAAATCTTTATTTCCCCCCGAAAAAAAAAGTTTAGCCAGCCTTTGCGCTTTTGCTTTATTTATTTCGATCCAAGTCAAGTCACGGTATAAGGACGGAAATTCCGCGGATAAGAAGGACTAACAAACATGCCCATTACCGATAATGACAAAGATTTTTTTTCTGGAAATAAATGTAATACGAAGTATGTATGTATTTGTGCATGTATATCTTGGGATGTATACATGAACCTACAAAATGTTATACATTCTGACGTACTGCAGGCAAAACGTTGTACGTCATGCATTTCAGGCGTTTAACATCATTCTTTTGCCTCTGCCTTTGCAAAAGTAATGGTCCAAAATCCCGTTTTTAACAGAGTATTTTTCTCTTCTTTTTTTGTGAGAGTCAAGTCACTTGGGAAAATGGTTGCATCGTTTTGCTTTTATGCTTTTGAAAGTATTATACTTTTATATAGTATCATGTAGCATGTAGGTATGCATTGAAAAAAGTCTCTCTGAACAAAAAAGTCTTGAAGTACATTTTTTACCAAAAAAAGAAAAAAAAAAGAATTGAAGGAAGGAGGGAACCCCAAAGCAAACATGATTTTTCATCTTTCATCACTACTTTTGGGTTTTGTGTTCGGTTAAGTGAAACCGAGACTCTGTATGTGTGTGGAAAGAAAGAAGGAAATTTCCATACGTGTTACGGTAATATCCTTGTGGAACATACAAAGCATGCATACATGCATGTGTGTGTGTGTGTATGAGGAGGATGGAGGATGATGATGACTCCAAGTCTTGTTGAATTGATAGTCTTAAAGGAGAAGAAGGCGTACTTCTGTAAACTGAATGAATTTTCGTTTCCGATGGGAAATTTTAAGTGTGTACACATAGTACAGAAAGTACACATGGAACGTACTCGAAACCCAACCCATTGCATTTTCTGTGTAAAATAAACCGCTACATTATAACGGTACCTTATTTTATGTACTTTTCTGTGCAATATGTACATATACATATACATACATGCATATACGTACATTGTGGTAAAAAAATATTGAAGTGGAAATTTTTTATATTCTGACGACTGAGTCGAGTGTGTGTAGTGTGTGTGTAGCCAAAGCCACACGTATATACATTACCCAAGTCGTAAATACACGTTAGTCCATAATGCAATGCACTTTGCTCAAATTGGCAAGCGGAAGATGAAAGGATGATAATGAGAAGTTGGTACTTAGCTCGCCTACTCCTTGACCTCACGTGCGTCTTACTTACGACAACGACGACGAGCATACAGTAAAAAAAGGAGAATGTCAGGTATAAAGAGAATCTATGGAATTATGGGATTTCTCCTGATTTTGGTTGGATATCATTTTTGAGGTTCATACATAGTTTCCTTTGGTGGTGGTAGTAGTAGAGGAAAAAGACGACACAATAGAATTCTGATTTTGAAGTACTTTTTTTGGTTCAAAGTACAAGGGTCTTAGTGCATATTCTCAGTCTCAGTGCAGTATAGCATAGTGGCTATTATTCCTTCAGTAAGTGGAGTAACCAGTAGTGGGTCTCTTAGGATTACTCCACTTTCTTTTTTAGATAAACTGAAATTCTATGCATTTAAATTAGAGAAGTCTTGTGTCTTGACAGATTTAATGCTTCTTTCTGGAGGTGGTGGTGGGGAATTATGTTGGAAATACATAAAGCTATTCAAATAAAATTTCAAATGGTTATGGCAGTAAATTGTAAATTGCACTCTAACAGATGCCTTTTAGAGAAAATGAAAACAGGGAGGTATAGTGTGTGATTTACCAAAAGTATTACACTTTTGCTACACATCAGCAGCAGCAGCAGGGCGTGTGCTGCTTTACTATACTTACGTTTGTCCCTATTTCTTGAATATAATATGCTTTAGCAATTAGCATAATAAATATGAAGAAAAGTTTTAAAATTGTTAATGACCTCCCCAATGCTCTGTTTAGTGCATATCGAGGAGGCAAGTTTAAAAGCAGTAACATGAAAAAAGAGCACGGGTATGTAATAATAAATGTGGCTCATAAGATTGCATGTTAAAAGCCTAGTAACTACAATCGTGTGAGTAAAAAGGTAGGCATATATTGTTTGCTTGACGTAGTAGGTGCAGACGACATGACGTCTGCAAGTGAATGAAAGGGGTTGAGATTAAAAGTCCAGTGCAATAATCATAATTTTGAAAAATGGTTTTTTTCTGGGCTGGGATCTCCACTGCTGCTGCTGCGACGTACCAAAAGAGCAGCCGGTAGTGCATTTTACTTCATTTTTTAGTTTGGTACGTGCGGCATGGAAGACAGACCAGACACGTTGGTGGTGGTGGTGGTGGTAGTAGTAGTGGTTGCTTTTTACACTAGACTCAAACATGGACACAAATAAGCACACCTACTTTCATTGTGGTAAATTGAAGTTAAGCGAAGCTTAATTTTTTTTGAAAGTGATCATTTAAGTAGCACGTCGCGCTGTGTCAGTTGCAAACACGAAATAACGAAATTGTTCCTTACTTGTCATTCGTTTTGTAACGATACATTACAATATGCTTCCATAAAAGCGGGATATGTGTAAGTTAGATACCAGTAAGCATATTCACGAGAGTGCAGTTTTCTTAGAACTACGAGAAGGTAATTTAAGGTCGCGGTCATGTGTATATATGTATAAAAGCCGAGGTTCTGACTCTGAATCTTGCCAGGTAAACAAATCGGCACAAAAAAAAAACAGAAATGAAAGGAGGAAAGAGAAATGCAACCTTTTTGTGCATATTTATATAAATATAGGTTTCTGTATCTTATCGGTTTTTGATCATATGTTACCCAATCATGCACAAAAAGTTTCAACAAAGTACTGGGGTTTCAACATGCACACCAGTACGAAATTTTCCTGTTAATGATAATATCGGAAAACTGTAATGCAATGACGATGAGTCAGACTCGGAGAAATGGAACACAGAAGCAGCACAAAACAAGTGGAAACATATTCATCAGTATTTTTTTTAACATTTATAGCTACCTAATCTCTATTCTTTCTGTAAGCTTGTTTGCATTCCCCTTGATATTCGTTATATATAAACTTTTAAAAGTATATCCCCAAAAATGTATATTAGATTTTTTTCGTAGAAGTAACGAAAGATGATCTCTGATACACACGCAAACTACTACTCTCCATTTTTTCCATTAAGGATAGAGGTGGTTCTATATAATAACGAGTTTCAGTGCTATCGATCTTTCAGTTGCTAAATTTTCCCATAATGAAACCACAATGACCATATAAAGCTTTGTGCTGCTGTATTGAGTGCCAAAGAACCAAGCCAAAAAAAAAAACTTGAGCAAGATTTTATGGAAAAAATTTCCTTAATAAATGACACACAAGCTTCATACCTATTTGCTTTATACTTTATTATATAGTGGAGAGAAAACATAATCATTATTTTACATGAATCTCGGATATTACCTCGTCAATCTATTATAGCTGAAGACGAGATGATTCTCAGAGTGCACCATATTATTACATCCGAGTAGAGAGATGAAGGAGTGCACATGACATTGCAGAGAGAAGCTTGAGAGCAGCATACATGATGATGATGATGATAGAAGTAAATGCATCGATGATTCCTGATGTACTGCTTCATCCACTACAAAGTATCAACTAATGTCATAAAACGTCAACATGAACGGATAAACTACACTTTTCCTTCTCTCTCTCTCTCTCTCTCTCTCTCTCTCTCTCTCTCTGCCTGAGTCGTAATGTGTAGCAAGAAGTTAAGTAGTATGAGGAAAGAAAATTGGATGATGATATCATATATGCATCAACTTTATATACATATTATATAAATAGTAAAGAAGACTGACATTAATGGCGGAGTTGACTTAATTCACACATGGGAAGTTTCATACTTTTCGACATATTATTTTGCTGACGCTGCTGCTGCTGCTAAAAAAAATTGTGTAGTTTTCCCATTCGCTCTTTTACTGGAGTGTGTGAGGTTGTCTGGAACGAAAAGGAAGGAAGAGGAATTCCATAAAGCAAAATAATAAAAAAGAAAGTTTATTTTATATTGCAGTACCACTACCACTACTACTTCTAATACTGCAAGAAAATGATGATGCGTATTTGGATGTGAATGGTATGATGATACCAACACATGCGTCATATTTTGAATGCATTTGACTTTGAGAAAAGTTTTCCAATGGCGGAAGTGAACATTTTTGAGACGTTTTAAACTCATTTCTGAACTGCGTCATTGTCGTCTTCACTTCCTTACTCGTCCTGTCCTCCTCAACCATCAACTATAACTACTCGACTTGTACTTCTTCTTCGTCTTCTTCTGGAACTCTACAAACAACACAAGTAGTATTAGTAGTTGCCGACGTTGTATATGTATATAACTTGCTAAACTTTCTTAAGTCTTATCGGTTCATTGAATCTTCTGCTGACTACTTACAACTTGCTCTTCTGCTTTGATTCTCTCTCCATTTCCATTTATATACCTGATATACTTATGTAATGCATATAATATGTATATAATATACCACTACTCTGTTGCTTTACGTAACTCTTCCTGCTTGATGCTAAGTAAGTGCTGAAGCAAGAAAATAGATGATGATGATGATGATGAAGAAGAATGAAGAATTTCTTTCTTGAAATGTTGGTGACGAAGATTGGATCAAATTGAACAAGATGAGTTTGTATTATTATTCCTTTTCTTTTGAAGTTTTCTTCAAGAGATGCGATATGATTAGGTATCTCTCTCTCTCTCTCTCGCTCTCTTCTCTTTGTCCATGTGCTTGTCTATGTCTATCATACTATCATACATAATAATAACCGACTATTTATATACATTCGGTGAACTCTATAATAAATAAAAGTGTTTTCCCTTTTTACTTTGCTAGTTTGTTTGTGTGTGCGCATACACAAAATAATTTGATTCATTGCATGCTGTCCTCTCCCTCCTTCTACTTTATACAAAGTTCATTTTCATGATGAAAAACAGAATAAAATACAAAAACACACACAACCAACCAAAGCAGAAAGAAGCTCAAAAAGTTTTTTTTTAGGTAGAGAGAGAGAGAGAGAGAGAGAGAGAGAGCATCTACGTAAAAAGTGAAGTTTCTTTGAAGAAAATTATTATTTAATGAACACACGAAGCCAAATGACTTGCTTTACCAAAAATAATACACACACAAGAAGATGACGACGGTGATAACAAAAGCTGCTTTCGTTTTGGAAATTCCTTTTCCTTTTTTATTTACTAATTTGAGTTTATTAAATAGTAGGTAGGTAGGTAGGCAGGTATAGGCATATATTATGTTGTACAAAATGTATTATAATTATTACTATTACTTGACGAACAATGTATAACTAAATACGCGTAGGTATATACATGCATATATTTTAAATATGGATATCATGTCAAGTTTAATAATAGCAAGAGTGATTGTGAGAGGAGAAGGAATACAATATATTATGCGAGGTACAACTTTTAAAATGAGCGACCCCACAATATAATAATTTTTTGATATTATTAGATTCTCGCATGCATCAAAACATTTTACAGTGTGTAATATCGGTTTCTTTTCTAAAAACAAAAGGCTCCATTTCATCATCATTATATTTTCCACATGTTTTTAATAAACTGTTGTTGTAGTACCGCTGTAATGAAGTAGCTTTGGAAAATCAGAGAAATAGAGTGTATGGATATGCATTTTGTATTAACTTCCACTTCTGCTTCTTCTGACAAAGGGTAAAACAGACGGAAAAAGACATTATTATAAAGTTGCTGGAAATAAATGTTACTTAAATAAAATTTTACATTAACTTCCGCTTCTGCTTCTTCTGACAAAGGGTAAAACAGACGGAAAAAGACATTATTATAAAGTTGCTGGAAATAAATGTTACTTAAATAATAGTAGTAATGAGGACGGAAGATAGACGGTATGGCATCAAAAAGCACAGGTTTCCGTGTGTAATAATGAACTTTATTACAATGAAAGAGGCAGCAGCAACAACAACAGCAGAAGGATTACCATGCGTGTAAGATGGATGGTTAAGTCAGGAAAGGGGTTTAATTTTTTGGTGTGGTGGTGGTGCAAGTTTCCTTTTACTTCACTGTTGTTGTTGTTGTTGTAAGTATGCATGTTCATAAATATATACATTCACGTGTTTTTATTTCTTCAAGAGGGAGAGAGAGAGAGCATTTTACCTTTTGCCTTAAGAGAAATGAAGGGAGGAGGGAAATAATTTGATACTTTTCGTGCTAATGTAATTACAGGTTAAATCCGCTTGCTTTAATTAAACCTTCTCTTCTTCCAGGAAGAATGGTTGAATTGAAGTAATATTATGTGTGTGTGTGTGGAGTGTGTAGTTGTTTGATGCATTGCTTATGCTGGAATTTTACTTTTAATAAAATCATGTTTTATTTTGATGAATAAGTGCTCACATTTTAAAGCTTATTTAAAATGATGATTCACAAAAATATTTGGTTGGCTGGTCACATGAGTATGAATTTTGAAAATTCTGAAGATTTAATGGAAATTATATATTTTTGTATCAACACGTGTATGTGTGTATTACGCATAAAACATTTACTAAAAATGAGTTTGAGCAGTGAGGACGCTGATTAGTCAATTCTAACTCACACAAAATCTTTGCTTGAGGAAGAGATAAAATTTACTCTCCTTCGTTGCTGCTGATCTCTATCAAAATCTTCATGAACCCTGTTGTATTATTGTGTATGATACATGGACACATTTATGTTCCAATATATTGAAGTAAAATCAAGTTTGCATTATTGCCCACGTGCACATTACTACATTCGTCGTCATCATCATCTCCACTGCTGCTTTCCCCGCATGTTTTCCTGTTTTGTGTGGATGTCTGTGTATTTCTGTGAATTACCGAAATTTCAGAGAGCCAAGCAAAATGTGCATCAACTGGAAAACTTGTTTCATTCCACTTTCCACGTTTATTTTTGCGGTATGCACAGAGTAATTTACGTGTTCATATATAAACGTTACTTCCACATGGTTGAATGAACCACTAGTAAGTACCAGGATGACTGCAGCAGAGTATATAGTATATACACGTAAAATTTCCAAACGTGTAATACTGCTGGATCCACCCACACACAAGATATATATTATAGCATTTGCAGTGGTTTGTAGTAATACTAACAAAACTGATGTGTAAGCATTTTGTCTTTTTGAGAAAATCCAGTAGTAGCTGCGTGCGTTGGATGTTTTTTTTTTGGTGATACACAATTTTCGATCCTGTAGATATGCATCTATCACAATTTTCTTATGCGTAACTAAGTTGTGAGTTAGTTTAAGAAAATTGCTCCAACAACCAAACTAACCTCAACCGTAGATTTCCCATCTTGTATGGAGAAAGATTTTCCCTCTCTCTCTCTCTCTCTCTCTCTGCAAATGATATAAAGTAGCAAATAATAGCTTTCCGTCAAGCCAAACATGGTAATGTTTAAATCCAAAAGATCACTTGCAAGATCCACCACCAACAGCAGCGGAGTTGTCTATGAATGTATGAGTGTGTGTGGAGTAAGAGTAAAGTAAGTACTACTGCATAGATTTTCCCTGTTACATTTAATGCTGCTAGTTGTAAATAACCAAACACTACTTTTCCACCCATTTCACCCTAATGAATATGTGGCTGTTGTTGTTGTTGTTGTTGGTGAGTTCTTTACTTAAAGTATGGTACACTTGTACTAACTCTGAGATTATGCATTTACAACACTAATTTCTTATTGTACATTGCTTTGGTGGTATATGGTTCTCATAGATCACAAAAGAAAGAATCACATCTTAACGAGATCCCTGTATTATTGCTACCTTCATTCCGTAAGAAATCTCTTACATAAATTTTTGAACCGGATCAAAACAAGACACTAGTGTGAAAACAAATTCCATATAAAATGCTTCCGGTGTGGTATTAACAAAGTTAACCAATTTAATGAGATTGGAGTAGATGCAGATGGACGAAATTTAGGATTTTAGCAGTTGACATTCTTGCAGATGTATTACTTTTTATGCACTACTAACCATCATATCAGTATAAACATACATGGGGACACTTTATTGCAAGTGTGAGTGAATGTAAAAATCCAATCCCCCTCTAAATAATATTGCATTGCACTTTTTGACCCTGCCCTGCCTTCTCCCTCTCTCTCTCTCTCGTTGCGTCATTCTCTGCTCCGTTTGAATTGAACTGTTATTATATTATGATACCACCACCACCACCATCATCATCACCATATCTCTTTTTAAATTGCATTTATTATCACATACTGTGATGAAAGCTTGTCACGGATTTCCATACAACAATGCAATAATGCACCATTTGTAAATCACAGCAGCTACTACGTGACGTGATGGCTTTTTGCCTTGTGTAAAAAAAATGAAATCAAAGCTGCTGCTGTTGGGGGAAAAGAATCAATATGCTTTTCACCATATAAAAATCAAGTCAAAATTCAATATCAAAAACAGATGAAGAGAGCAAGGGAAAGGGGTATACAAGTATATATATTTATTTTGTATATCACTTTAGCACATTATTCTTATCAATCTATGCACATGCCTCTAGCATTTTTTGGAATTGAGATCCGACATACAAATAACTTTCGAACCTGGAAAAGTGCTCAACCTTTAAAGCGAGAATATTCTCAAATCAAAATAGATTTTTTTTTAAAGGCGTGCAACTTTTCAATCTTAATATTATTACATTACGTATTACTTTATTACATTCAAGAGCAGTTTTGGATTGTCAAGTACACGAGTACATATAAATAATAGAAAATGAATTATTTTGGCCTTTTGGTATTTTATTTCCACCCTAAAGAGAGCAAGGGAAAGGGGTATACAAGTATATATATTTATTTTGTATATCACTTTAGCACATTATTCTTATCAATCTATGCACATGCCTCTAGCATTTTTTGAAATTGAGATCCGACATACAAATAATATTCGAACCTGGAAAAGTGCTCAACCTTTAAACCGGGAATATTCTCAAATCAAAATAGATTTTTTTTAAAGGCGTGCAACTTTTCAATCTTAATATTATTACATTACTTATTACTTTATTACATTCAAGAGCAGTTTTGGATTGTCAAGTACACGAGTACATATAAATAATAGAAAATGAATTATTTTGGCCTTTTGGTATTTTATTTCCACCCTACCAAGTTCTCATTCCATACACACAAAAAAAACAAATTAAAATTTAGACACAAAAAAGCATATATCCTTTTTCTTCTTTTTTAACAATCTTTCATTGTGTTTCCGTCATACCACCATATTGTTTTGTAGTGTACAGAGAACTCATTTGCGATCCAAGCAGTAGTATACCCAAATATACATACATTTTCTTTCTTTCTTTCCGCTTTAATTCAAACAATCTGTGCCAGTGAGAGCTGTTGTGCTTTGGAAGGAGAGAATAAAAAATTAACTCTGTAATAAAATAATAAGTAGCGTGAACTGTTTGTTGGGCTGCTGCAGGAATGGCACGGCTTTGTGTGTGTGTGTGAATCAGGGAAAAAAGAGAGAGATGAAATGAAGGGAACAACAGATGTGAAAATTTATGACAACTTTTCAGACACATAATATTACTGCTAGTGTTGATGTGCACTATTATTATTACTTGCTTAAAGCAGTATAGAGTGGTGCATAGTACAAAAAAAGAACCAAAGTAATAGCAAAAAGCTAAAAACTCAAACAATCCCAAACCGAAAACGACCTCCCCATTAAACACACAAATAATGCAACCCATAACAATTCAAGTAACTACCAAAAGTCTACTTATATTTATATGTTCACATAAAAGGTATATATATTTATAAGTATAATGTACACAGTGGGTTAAATGGTCGTCTAAAAAAATAGATTGTAAAATGATATGGGAAATGACATTTTGCCTCTTCTTCTATCATTAATAACAGTTAGTGAAAAATAGAATCATAATCATATCGTAAAATTGTTTCTTAAAAGGTACATTATTCCCTGCAATATTAGCCGTTATATTATTATTACGTGTGCACACACACAATAATAATAAGCTTATTATTATTATTATTGTTACTTGTTTGCTCCTCTGCTCCGGGCTTTGCAGCACAAAACATCAACAAATAAACAAACTCACAAAAAATAAATTTAATGACTTCTCTTCTTCTTCGGGCATCCATAATAATAAATGCTTGTCACATCATCAAATGCTCTCACATTCTCACATGATTTTCTATTCAACTATATGCCATGAAATTATCTCCGGTTTAAACACAAAAATGATGCAAACAATACAAAAGGCTTTTCGAAACAAGTTAGGGTTAAAAAAATTCTTTGGCTAAAAAAATGAGTTTAAAAAATTGATCCCATCACAAAAGTATTTTTGGCATATCAATTATTGGTACTATGTACGCTCCTCAAAACAATTTGCAACTGTCAATAAAAAAAGTGGAATGCATTTTTGTTTTAAGATTTTCTTTTTTCTTTTATTTTGCAGACAAAGCAGAAAAACAAAACGTACATCAATGCTTACACTTTGCATTACTACTACTACTTCTCCTCATTTTTCTTAATGAGAATTCTCAGAGAAAAAAAGGGATTCGCTAATCACACTTTAATAATAATAAAAGCTGAACCCATCAACATATTATTGGCAGGCAGCGGTTAGGCGGCGGCTCCTTTGTCTACATAATCTTTTTCAATGGGAAAAGCGACGCCTCGATAACAAATTACGTCTGAAAAGATTCAAAAATCCCAAACGTCACTTTGAAAAATGATGGCAAAGCTTCACCATTTTTTTCTCTCTCTTTTTCTGTTCGTGAATCCTTTTTTTCCGATGAGTTTTTCAAGATGAAAGATGTAGAAAAAAAATTCACCTCTTAGGTTTTTTGGTCGTCAGTCGTCTTGTCTCATTTCGCGTTTAAAAAAAAAGTTTCCCAAGAAAAGAATTTTTAATAATAATAATAACTTTTCATGCTACCTATGTGAATTTTTCACACATCACACAAAGTATCCGTGTACTTACGTCTGTCTCATATGCATATGCTACATATATACCTACCTAGTTATTATTATCTACTAAAAAAAGTTCTTCATTTCACTATAATATTTAAGCCCATAAGCCATCATTCAACATGATCATCAGTAGTAATAACAGGAACGTACATACAAATGGGATAATCATAATGGTTGAAAATAGGGAAAGGTGTGGATTGGAAAAGATTTTAGTACTCTCTTTTTTTACTTGTCAGGTTGTTGGAAACATTTTCCCTGTGGATAATAATGGTAAATGGGTTTGATGATGTGAAGAATGTACTCTGGGATATGAGAGTATATTTTTGGTAAAAAAATATTTTTGGGTTTGGTACATCTATATTTTTTTCTCGGTTTTTCTTTCAAGATAAATGGATGGATTGGATGAGTGAGAATGTGTAATGTGTTTTATAATACTGTGTGATGCTGCTGCTGCTGGTGCTGGCGGCGTCACAAGGTTGAAAGTTTACTACTACTACTACTTTAGTAACAACATACCCTAAAATAGCAGTGTTGTGGTAGTGGTAAAAAAAAGTATGGCATGGTATGGTATGATGGTTGGTTTCTTGGTGTTGTTAGTGGAAGGAAAAAATACGTAAAAGAAGGAGTGAAGAAAAAGAATGATGATGGCTTGTTACCCTACTACCACCATCACAACCATTGCAAGTACAAAATATGCTGTATAGAGTTCCTGTTTCCCTTTCAAAAATATTTTTTTGTATAGAAACACAAGAACCGAAAAGTGTGTCCTATGATATGAAAATATATAAGCTGTATATATGGAGTATGTACATATGTATACTTTTTGACATTATATATTTTCCCTTCTCTGCCGGAAGAAAATTTTAATGAAACGATGTTGAAAAGCTAAAAAAAGAAGAAGGATAAAACCCATGCTTTGTATGTGTAACTTCTGCTGCAACTACTACTGCTGCTTTTTAAGAATGTTATGATTTTATATAAAAAGTAATGAAAAAGGGAAGAAAGCACTTTTGCGTGTTTACAGTAGCACCAAAAAAAACTGCTGGAGCTTTTTCTATAAAAGTGATATAGATAAGTATGTATGTATATATATGTACCTATGTATTATTACTTGATGTTTTTGTATGCTATGTATGTGTATGTTATTTTTTTATCAACCAACCATACACAAACAGACAAGTAAAAAGTAAGAGGGTCGTTAGAACAGTCACCACCGTTATCATATAATGTGAATGTGAAGAGAGAGAGAGAGAGAGGAGGATGAGTTTTGGGTTATAGTTTTTTTTGGTTGTGTTGTTGTTGGGAGCAAAACTCAAGGAGATGGGGATGATGTTGATGGTGATGTGATGAACGACATTATATTGCATCGAAGAAATAGGGACGTCTTCTTCAGCACCACCATCATCAGAACTATCATCATCATCATCATCGTACAACTCCCCCATCACATCATTGAAAAATCTGTTTCCGCAGAGAGACATACCAGAAAAAAAAAATCTTCTTCAGCACCACCATCATCAGAACTATCATCATCATCATCATCGTACAACTCCCCCATCACATCATTGAAAAATCTGTTTCCGCAGAGAGACATACCAGAAAAAAAACATTCGTGTTTACGGTGGGTTTTTAAAAAGTAAAAAAAAAAGATAATGTAAAAGGCAATCAATTTTTTTCTCCCTGTCACATCATCAACCCAGAAGAAAAGGAAGAATAATAAGTATGTCGCATATCAAACCCTATCATGTGCATACACCATTCTAGTTTGTTTTTTGAGCATTTTCTTTCTTTTGGTTATGTTTAAGAAAGTTGTAATCGAATTATATTTCTCGTAGAAAAGGAGAGAGAAAATTACTTTCTTTGTCAGAAAAATGCACGCAGTAATATCACAAGCAAATTGGTTATTTAGAGGAACAATAAAGATAAGATAACGAGAGTAATCAAATGCATACAAATTTTTATGAAGTGTCCATCGAAATGCATGCATAATATGCGCTTTGTAAAATGCTTTTGAATTCAATAATTTGTTACAAACCTTCCCTGTAAGAAAATGCAGTTAGCTATTAAATTACTGTGAGCATCAGGGATACCTACCTATATCATGCGCGCACACACATATGCGTTCACTTATTTTTTTTGCTCGCTCGTAAAATTGTGTCACCCTTTTCCAATCTTCGTTTCAATTTTTGATCAATGTGATATGAGAGTGATATGTAATGTATTTTCGTTTTCTACATCTTGTTGGCCTCGATCATCGGAACAGCCAAGGGGAAAATATATATAACAGTAAATTTTATAACATCTCTACAATATGTAAGTACAGTAAATAGAAAGGTATCTTATGGGTATATGCTGTTGTTATATGTGTGTATATTTTGTCAGTAGAATGGAATTTTTATGCAGAGAAGGCAGCCTGAAGGGGCTGTTTTTTTTATCCAAATAGCTTTTTGTTTAACTTTAAACGATATTGCTATATCAATGCATGACAGCCAGAGCAATTTTTAAAATGGTAAAACTGGAGGGCTCTTCCACTTCTACACACAGCAGCAGTATATTGAACGCAATATATGTATAGTAATTTTTTTATAGTAATATTGAAAGCAAGAGTTGACTGGTGAGTGGATATCATCAAAAAATAAAAGTGGCTTCTGTGTGCAAGGTTATGCTTATATGTGGGGAAAAAAGATGTGTTTTTTTGTTCGTCTCAACTTTCATAATAAAATGAATCAGTGCGTGCATCCAGTTTTTTTCCCCTCACTGACGACGATTCACTATAACTACTTGGTAAATTGTGTGTATTTATGGGAATGGAATGTCTTCGTCTGTGTATCACAAAGAAGAAGAAAAAAAAGGTTTATTACTCTCTTCTCTTTTGGTTTTTTCTTTGGTCGGAAGGAAGAAAGAGACAGTAGTAGTTTTTAAACTAGTACGAGTACTGCGGTATATGGTGTGACATTGGTGCGCGGTATGTCCGCATAAATAAATGCTCGGTTAAAAAGAGAGAGACTGAATAGCATAAGGAACAGCAGTGGTAGAAGCAAGCAAAAAAATATAATAAGTAAGGAGTGAAGTCTCTTTTTGAAAGAAAAGTGTCACCGACAGGTCACATTTCCATCTAACTTTATCGCAAAGCCAATGAACAGTGAAATGAGCTTTCAGCACGTATTATTTAAGCCTTTCCTTTTTCTGTTCCCACTCTCGTCTATTACCTAACCAACTACCTTAGCATAGTACACCATAGAGAAATAAAAGGGCTCCATCTTCGTCTGCTCTTCTTCTGGTCCATTTTTACTCACTTATTTTCCTTCACTACTCCACTTTTCAGTGGAAATGGAACGAAAAAAATAAGATATTGAGAGAATAACATGTGTAGATAGTAGACACGGTATGGAATGGCAGCACGCAAATAAAAGTGAATACAAATATTATGCAGCTGTACTTTAGAGCAATTGTACTAGTATCCAAATCTATGTTCCTTTTTCTTTTTTCCTATTATTTTCCATGTGCAATGTGGGCATATATACATATATACATATACCTACTTCTACTTACATGTATGCATGCATTCATGCAAATGTGGACAGACACAAGGTAACACGCATCCACACATCCCATATACAAGCAGAAAAAATAACCGTTTGTGTTGA
>JAHZNC010000430.1:0-24470 GCA_027744095.1 Zhuqinia jingwanae
AGTAAAAGTTTGCGTGCTATACCCTTTTTGCTTGATTTGCTTTCCTTTCCTGTTTCAAGTAGTTTTAGACTTGTTGCATAACAGTAATAACCGTCTTCCTTTCTGTTACGCACACACATACATACAAGCTATATTTCACAGTGTACAAAGCATATCATGTGTATGTACTATATCCCCTCCCAAAAGTCTAGTCAAAACTAAATACACTTGGACTTGTGCTAGGTTATGGTCTGGAAAGAATGGCCATGAAATTTTACCAACTGTGCTATAGAGTCTGCTTTCGTCTGCATTTTTTAATGGTACGGCGTTGTTGATGATGGTAACGTGTACTTTGGTTGTGTCACAAGCAGGAAATTATTTCAGTACTAGTTTCGAAGTTCAAAGAGCGGGTGCACAAAAAAAGCTAGCTCAACAAGACCAACCAACGTAATAACAATAATAAGATACTTTAAAGAGCCCCGCTAAAAACGTAGATAAGTATACATAAAAGCCAAGATAATTCCCATGAAAAGAAAAGACTGCTATTTAAAGTTGAACGCGGATATATAACAATTAGCTTTTAGTTGGATAAAATGTAGTACTGACTGTACCGATGAGTATTTTCGGAATAATAACAATAATAATAATATAATAGTAATATAGATATATAATGTCGAGCTCAGGTCCCCCACCAGCCACAAAACCATTTACGGTACCAACCCTTTCAAATTTGCCAACAACACATAGAGATTTCCGTGAAAGTGGCGGAAGAAGAAACTTTCCAGCTGCACTTTCTCTAGCATATTCATCCTCCTCCCCATCATCTCAATATGCGCATGGCATTCCATTTGTTCAGCTTCCCAGAACCTCCATTCGTTTAAAGGCTAAGGAGTTTGGGAAACATGTGATTGAACAGTTTGCAGAGCTATATCGAAGTACGGACTCTTCGGATGTGTCAATTGTGTGCGGGAGTAATCATGACATGATGAGAGCTCACCAAATTGTCTTGTCATGTGGAAGCTTATATTTTCGGGATGCATTAAAGGCAAGTAAAATTCACGGTCTTTTTTTTTTAAATCTAATGTAAACATAGTACTAGCAATGCATAATAAATTGTTTGGTAATTTCATTCTATTGATTGTTTGCCCAGTATGTAATGCGATGCATTTTATAATGCGTCTAGTTAATAATTTATTTGTTTTTCTGTCGCAGATAGCCCCAAGTAAGCATCCTACCGTTGTAGTACGAGACATCACGGGGCCCGACATGGGAAAAATATTGGAGTACATTTATTTGGGTCAAGTTACAATAAAAAGTGAAAGCGAGCTGAGCCGCTTTCTCAAAGACGCAAAGTATTTGCAAGTAATCGGGATTCAAGAAGGCAAATACTTCCTGTCACGTTGAAAATGGTATGCCAAAAATGATATATAGAAATAATGAATCATACACAATTAAACTAATGGTCAAATGTCCACTACGCAAAAAAAAATTGAATAATGTGTAGGTGTGTATATAATATTAATATTAGGTGTGAGTGAGTGAGTGTGCGAGCTAAGCAGAAGCAGTATTAAAAAATATGGATAAACATACGTACATATTATGTATCTACTGTTTCACGCTGAATACTGTCTTCTGTTTTGTACTTTTCCCTTCTTTCACCACAGAAATTAATTGTAATATATTGATTACGTTGTAAATATATAAAAAACAACCTATATTATATTCCATTCATTCATACATATTTACTATATGATATACTGAAATACTGATATGGATATGTGCATGTTAAAATTTTTATCCTTCTTTCTCTCCCCACACATATCCTCACAAACAAACTTCCCTATCCCTGTATAATAAAAAAAATAAAAAAATATCATTGTTTTTCATCGCAATTCTACTAGTAAATACATACACATTGTACCTTCATTGTCATAATAGCATATCCATATCCCATTAAAAGCATTCAACCTTTAGGGATATTTATCTTACCGGATGGCTATATAATACATCGTATTGTCATCGTAAAAAAACATACTATAAAGTACAATGATTGTTCCACATATTCATTTCACCGTTTGCATTCATTGAAATCAGATTCGTCTTGGTGTAGGAGCATGTCATGCTACCCATTCATTCCATGGTACTCAGTTTTAGTAAGTTGCAAAACAACAGGAAATATGAAGACATGTATATTATGTGTGTAGGTATGTATCTTTACAAGATGGTGGAATCATATTTTATAATAATTGTTATCAGTTTTTTAGGGCATTAAAATATATATCCTTATTTGTACATTCTTATGTATTCTCACTCTTCGGATTTCATTTACCACGCATCATTCGCCATTTCCTGTCCAAAAGGTTCTCCATAATTGCTCCTACTGCTGCGCCATTTCACAATTTTCCAACGCTCAAAAGGAAACATTTCAAGCTGGACAGTTATTAGGAAAGTGTTAACATCACCAGCGGAAATGGTCATTAAGGCATTCAAAAAGCAAGTAATAATGTCAAAAGACTATATGGTCTCACCCTCTCACCTCTTCACAGAAAAACAATTAGGCATATCAACACTTCCTGTCGTCACCAAAAACCAGTGGGAGGTTGGGATTGCGTAAATGGTATTTGCATTCAAGTAAATCAAGGTATATTATTCCTGTATACCTACCTTTTTTTTGGATGGAGTTATAAAAAATGAGGTCAATAAATATGCAAGCATATAATATCATTTAAAAAATGAAAATCCATCTTGTTTATTTGTCGACCACGGTATTATATCAAATATTTACAAAGGCTTTTACTACAATCACATAAGTGGAAAATCACTTTTCACCGTCGTGTGTTTATGTGTGTGTGAATAGCTAATTTGATTACAGCTTGGGAAAAAACCCACACACACTCATGTTTTTTTCACATTAAAAACGTATCCGCAAAATGTGTTATTGTAAAAAATAGTCCATGTTCAACCCTTGTTGCTTTGTTTTTTTTACATTAATTCATTTTAGTATTCACATGGCATTAATAATTGAGTAACTATATAGTTAGGGTACAACAAGCTTTGTATAATATGAAATAATTTTTTATGCGTTTTAATATTTTGTTTGAGTCATCATCATCATGAAAAATCAACAATAATAAACTCGGCATTTGTTTGCAAATGTCATAATATTATTTGAGTTCAAGCACGAGCGCANGCATTTGTTTGCAAATGTCATAATATTATTTGAGTTCAAGCACGAGCGCACTCCTTTTTTACCACGACAAACAAAAACTGATGAATAAAATAGCTAATTCGGATTTTGTACTATTTGTCCATTTTATCAACTTGAACAACATCAAACAAATCAGCAAAAAGTAAAATCCATCACTATATAAATTTACATTTTATATATTTTTATTCAACCTTTTATTATTTTATTATTTGAGCTTTCGTGTTTCATAATAACAATTTTTTACGCGTCATCAAATGATATATAGATTTAGCTAATTTCTAACGATGATATCGGATATCGCCTATATAACAATAGGTATTACGTATTATAACATTTGTTTATATTTTGTTGCCCTCAACTACCATATTTTTCATTTTTTTTTTTCATCATTCAATTCTCAAATCTCATCATCTCCAACAACATCAAACTCTCTCTCTCTCTCTTTTAATCTGTATAGCAACAGTTTTCTTCTCTGCATATGACACCATTTACTCGCAAAGAGAGAGAGAGAGAAGATGATGCTGTGCTATAATGTTATGCTGTTGCTTTAGCCCTGCTTTTACTTGACGTCACGTGTACAAGGCATATGTTATTTGGTAGTGGAGAAGCAAGTTTTTTATGTGCATAACCGTTATCAATACAACCGACTTGAAGGCAAGCTGATATGATGAAGTGAGACAGAATGAGAAGCGAATGAGGAGGAAAAAAATATTATGTTAAAAGATGAAATGCTCGTTCTCACGGAGAATATCCCAAGCGCGAACAACAAGCACAGAGGATTCGACATGCATGGATGTTGTAGTACTAAAAAATTAGATATATTGAGCATATTGGGATGACAAAAAATCCGGCCACTGTAAAAAGAGACAGAAGTAAAGTGAAAGCGAGTGGAGAAACACAACTGGCAAACAAATACACATTCCAAACTAAGTGGTCGTGTGGGCTAAAATTCTTCAATTAACCTAAAATCTTTGTAATCCTGTGAATAGAGTTAAAATCATCTAAAAGTGTTCCCCAGAGAGTAAGCATTTTAATAGTAATAATAATAGTAAGTGTACGCTCGTGACGTTGAGTTGGTTGTCATAGGAATATCAGTTCATCTTGTTGCTTCCGTAGATAATAACCCAGCCGCTTCCCCTTCACCTCGTTAACCCATGGAACCTTACACTATGGCTGCCTCCACTAGTGGAACCTTCATCACTCACGAGGACATCCTTCAAGATGGGGGGATCCGGTATGTCATCAGAAGACATTTGTTGAGTCATCAGCACTACCATCATCATCCTCTGGAGGATCAAAATTTTAGCGATTTGTACGACCGGAAGGAGGCCACTGGAGATGTAACTGTGCTTTGTCCGAATAGATCAACAACGGTGGAGCCAGTAATCCCAACTGACTGTGAGCTGATCTTTTTGAAAGCTCACAAACTTGTTTTGGTCAGGAGCAGCTCGTTTTTTCAGCACTATTTCGAGGTAATCAATTAATCATTCATTTAAATAATTCATCGGTTGGTAAGAGGTATTTTCGTAACATGAGTTGGGACGTTCATATAACAATATCTTACCTTGAACTAAAAGTAATTATTAAATTGTTATTCGCCTCTCTGGTTTTAATATTGCCTAACACGTTGGCTGCTGGTGCAGCTTAGAGTTTTACAAAAAAATAAAAATATATTTGCAATCATGTAAAAGCCTAGTGCCTATTTCCAAGGTCGTCGTACGCACTCACTTAAAAGTACAAGGAATGATTTTATTATTATTGCTTTTCCACTTGCACTTTACCTTTCACTATTAGTCAGACTTTGATGATGACACTTTGCCTTGGTTGCTAGACCCGAGGGGAAATCAGTGGGAGACGTCGACAAGGAGAGCAGTAAAAAGAGAAATGCATAGAGAAATGATAATATTGATTTCCTTTCTGGGTCGTTTTGACCTTATTATGAAATCGTTGTGTACTTCCATTTTCTTTTACATTCAAAACCCATTTTGACACATGTGCACATTACATAATGCATCTTTTAAATCGCGGCCAGTAAGTTTAAATTTACAATTTTACAATGGAGTTTTTTCGATGGAACAACGTTTGGAATAAACGATTGCTGAGCAATCATATCTCCATTTTCGTTATGTAAACCAAAATTAGTGCAATTTTGCATAGCAGCAAGCATCCTGTTGAGTTTGCAACGAACTAGTTTTCTAAAGAAATATATAATACGTGCAGATAGGATAATAAAACAAGACATCCCATCCTACTTACCAACCACCAACAAAACTACTACATAAAAACACGATAATGACAATAGTAGAAGGGTGCTTGCTTACTGGGGACAAAACAAAAGACATATTCGTTTTTCCAGCCATTTCTAGAAAATCAGCCAATGCCCGTCGTCATCCTTCCAACAGTATTCGCGTCAACAATGAGTCTTATGTTGCAGCTATTTTACACAAATCAAGTTGTTCTCAAATTTGATGAAATGAGTCCATTCTGGAGCGCCGCAGCCACATTGCAAATTCGCCAAGTTGAGCCAATGTACAAATGGGTTTTTTACATTGAGACTTTGGAACCTGTAATTCCAGAAGACTCTGGATTCGTCCCTCCACCATCCGTCCAATATGAGAGTCCACTCACCCATGTCGTAGTCGAACCATCCCCAGCAGGTTTTGACCAATTTGGGGCAGAGCGTCATCAACAAGCAACAACAGCAATTATTCAACAAGTTGTTCCCGTAACGGTGTCCATTTCCCATGACCCTTCACAAAGCCAGCCAATCGTCATTTTACGTGCATTAAGTAATCCCACGCAAATGCCGTTATCCAACTGTTCCACAATAACAGGTGATCAACTATCGCCCGTTTTTTATATGACGGATAGCCATCATCAAGCTCTTGCCTCTGCACATGTAGCACCCTCCTCACCAACCGCTGGAGATATTGCAATGGCAATGCTAAACGCAAATCCAGAACAACGATGCCGTCTCTATTACGAAAATCAATTGTATTCCCCAGAAACAGGAGAACGGTCCAGCGTAATAACAGCATCATCATCATCATCACCGTCCGTCATGAAACCACAATCGCCCCATAATCCAACAAACGATATGGTAATGTGTCCAGCCTGTCTCACTGTTTTAAAACAAGAGCATTTCGCCGCCCACAAACTAGCATGCGATGTATTCGAAGGTACATCATCTACACTTCGTGTTGCTATCTACCCTCCCTTACCAACATCACCTCCCCCTATAACTCCTCCACCACCCCCACCACCGCCACCGCCAACGTCTCCACGTCCGAAACAACATTCCTGCAGTGTATGTAGCAAACCATTTAGCACCAGGCATGAACTCACCGCTCATAAAACAATTCATGGCAAGTGTAATAATAAACCCAGTACCTCACAGGTTGTAGAAAAGCACAAGTTTAAAAAATCCCATTCCAAATCATCTCCCTCTTCCTGTGTCCCCCCCAAAATGAAAAAGCCATCTTTCACCATTCCACTCAAAAAGGGAAACTCTTAAATGGATAAGCGCCGCCCATCAACTTCTTCCCCGCCATCTCCATCATCAGCGTCTCATCATCAATAGGTTTTTTTGTCTTGCCAAACTCGTTGGCTAAATTTTTAGGTCAGCTATATATCCTCTATCCTTTCCTGCTTCCTTCTATCCTGTCCACGTTAAATAAATCCAAAGAGCGCTTGCAAGAATAAAAGCGCAAGCAATGAGAAAAGGAGAAAACTTTGCTTGAAGTCACAGAGTGAAAATAGCAGTTATGGAGATATTATGTGTAGCATTGTGACTTTGTGACACAGTCCACAGTGACAGTGTGGTAAATTTCTTATTGTGAGATAATATACTATTGCAAGTTTAATTTTTTATATTAATGTAAGAAAAATTCAATGTAAATAAGATAATATGTGTGTTTGAGCAAAAAAAAATGGAGCCGACATCTTCATTATCGTCGTCGCTTCCTTCTTCTTTTTCTGAAACTCCAATGTACTTAATAAAGTGGAACCCATTTTGTGACCAGTTTCAAGACATACTATATAACATTAATAAAAGTGCTGATGTTGACGTTACCATAATTTGTTCATCTTCCTCTTCGACGGACGATAATACTCGCTCAAGTTCCACACACTCTGAAGAATCCTCCATTTTGTGTCTCAAAGCCCACAGTTTTGTACTCAATCCAATCTCAAACTATTTTCGAATGCGTCTACAAAGTAGAAACAAACCATCTATTGTCCGAATTCCTAGTGAAGTTAGTAGCGAAACCATGACATTTCTTTTGAAATTGTTTTATTTAGGGTATGTGTATATGAGTTTGCCGGAAATGCAGAAATTTTGGAGAGCTGTGGAAATACTACGGGTAAATTTGCAAGACTATGAGTTTGAAATTCAGGGACCTTTGTCACCTGATCAAGCTGCTAACGTAATGAAATGCTCTGAAAATAATGCTGGAACTTCTTACCAAAATCGCCGTCAACAAAACAGAAATTTATTTCCACTGCCCCAACGACAGAATGAGATTGTTGTATTTTGCCCCGTTTCACAAACATACGTGCGCTCCCGCAAATACCTTTCCCATACGCGTTCCTGTAACTTTCCCCATGGCCAGGATATCATTTGTCATTTGTGCAAGCGTCCATTTTTGAGCCGTGCGGCACACAATCGGCATTCTCGAAACAGGCACTTGATTTCTTATTCATCTGCCCAATAAAAAGCAGGTCCTCCCTTCACGTCAACGAAAATTGAGGCCATTATAAAAAACCACATTATAAAAAAACAAAACATATAGATACCTTTATGTTTATACATATGTATATATATAATTCCAAGAGAAGCCTACAATTTTTTCTCCCCACCTGAGGTGGCATCACCGCACTAGCTGTGCCACCAGGTAACAAACTTTCTTTCTAAAAAAACGTTAGCTGCTTATTTAATATTTGTTTATAAATAATGATGATACGGATCTTCAGAGATAACAGATAATGAAGCCGTATTATTCCTCCACAACTAATTTTCAGTGTATCGTCGTACACTTTACCACCTTAATATTATATCCCATACAACCCAGCACACCGCACAGGACGAAGAACAGAGAAGGAGGCGCATTTTGAAGAAAACTCATATGCTTTTCCCAACCATTCCTCCAGATCATCACTGACTGTCAGTGGGAACGTATCATAAATACAATATATAAAACATAGGACAAAATTCTGTATCTCTATATACATGGTAGGTGAAGCGTACTCTTTTTCCAGCCATCTACTCTGGTGTACAGATATGGGTATAAAGGAGCGTGGGCATTAAAATACATACCTATACAAAAGGTATACAATAAATATATATGATTTAAAACCTTAATATTTCACACATAAATTACATGTACCTATGTATTTGCATGGATAGCTTAGTGGGTAAAATATATACCTATACATACATAATCGGTATATTAGGTGGCAATATATATATATATACTTTCCATATTTCTTTCAGTGAAAGTTTTTTTTTGCCCCAAATCACAATGGATGTGGAGGGATACGACGAATCAGCCATCCCCTCTGATTTGTTTGACGACATTGAGGTGGACGACTTGAACGTGGAGGATGATGACGAGGAAAACCATATGTCAATAACAGTCGGTACACCACAGCTTCCAGAAGCAGGTGCAGTAGAAGAACCAGAATATGAGCAGGATCCTTCAAATAGCAACAAGAAGAACCCGTTAATTTCTGGAGCTCCCGGGGGCGGTGGGATAAGCGCTGATGATGATGATGATGAAGAAGACGATGCCATAAAAGCTTTAGCAGCAGCGGTGCAAATCGTACAGGCCCAGCAACAGCAGACAAGCAACGCTGATGATGTAGAGCTACAACAACAACAACAAAAACAGGAAACCGTCGACAGTGCGGTGGAACAAGCAACAGGACAGCGGCAGCAACAAGAGGCATTAGACGAGTTGGCCAAGCAGGTGAGGTGAAGAAAAGAAAAGATTTTTTTTTTCCTTTTTGCGTTTTTGTTAAAAAAAAGTTGTCGTATTGTCACGAGTTGTAGTAGCTATGCATGTTGCTTGATCTTTGATGTATTATTATTGGAGATGATGGTGTTGGTATTGTATTAGATAAGTAGGTAATATTTTAATAGATAGGATAGGGTAATGTGATCTAATTGAAAAAACAAAAACAGGAAACCGTCGACAGTGCGGTGGAACAAGCAACAGGACAGCGGCAGCAACAAGAGGCATTAGACGAGTTGGCCAAGCAGGTGAGGTGAAGAAAAGAAAAGATTTTTTTTCTTTTTTGCGTTATTGTTAAATAAAGTTGTCATATTGTCACGAGTTGTAGTAGCTATGCATATTGCTTGATCTTTGATGTATTATTATTGGAGATGATGGTGTTGGTATTGTATTAGATAAGTAGGTAATATTTTAATAGATAGGATAGGGTAATGTGATCTAATTGAAAAAAAAAATTGGGAATGGCTAATTTGTTTACGTAGATGCGCACACGTTCAAAAACTCGTGCAAGGTGTGAAGATTCCTAGAAAATTTATATTTTTTATATCTGAATTGTTCCCTAAGAAATAAAAGGGGAAATTTTTTGGGTGATTTTATGATGGGATGATAATAGAGTTGAAGCGAAGCCGCACACGAGCGAAAAGACAGAATAGGATGATCGATAGGTGGTTGTTATGAAGTAGTTAGGATGATGATCATGATTATTACATACATATACATACTCTCACCACCGCACATAGCTGTTTTTTTTGTAACTACATACATTCGTAGTTGTATGAACATATATTATGGAAACAGACATCTCTAATACCTCTTGTTGTTGCGTGTGACTACTACTACTACTGTGAGTGCCAAAGTAAATACTTGAAAGAAAGTACACATGTAAGTGGTCATTGCCACCATCACCACTAATGCTGCCATATAATACCACTTTGCTTTATGCTAAAAAAAATCAGATGTAGTATATATGTATTATGTATGTGCTTTCTCCAATGGGTGCTCCAACCCAATCGATCCCGTATTCAATTTTCGCCTTGCTTTGTATTGTTAGTGCTACCAAGAGGTAATCAGTGGAGTAGAAAGGGGGAAGACGAAAAGAAGAAGAAAAAAAATGGGCTTTTCACTACAATTTAATAAAATCCAATCATCATACAGATCAGACCAGATAATATTATGGATCATACACACGCAAAAAAAAGTACATAAATGGATTCTTTTTCTTAGCTACTTGTTGTTGTTATGTTGCTTCTGTTGCATAGGTGGTGCATATGGAGGTTTCTAGAATTTTCATCGGAATCAGCATCAGCATATAAAAAAAAGTAGAGGGAGAGATAAAATGGAATGATAAAGAAAGATGAAGAGAAAGAAGGGGAAAAGCATAACAGCTCAAGAAAAATACAGCATGAGTATCAGTACATATATCTGAACGTAATAATAAAAATAATACTTATCTTAGGTAAGTTGCCTACTTATGTCTACATCAGGCTTCTTTTTCTAACCAATAATCAATGTAGTGAACACAAATTATTTCGACAGTACATATATCTGAACATAATAATAAAAATAATACTTATCTTAGGTAAGTTGCCTACTTATGTCTACATCAGGCTTCTTTTTCTAACCAATAATCAATGTAGTGAACACAAATTATTTCGTAGCTGTTTATAAGCGTAGTATTGACTTTGCCAAAGTTATTTGCGTGTTGTCTAACAAAACACTTCTAATTTAGCATATAGGCACATTAGATGTATACTGTTTTTCATTCAACTTTCAGGTACTTACTTGTTTGCAGGTGCCTGAATTTATTTTTTCAGCAATGACGTATATGTATTAATATTGTCGAAAGCTCTTATTGAACAACAAAGGAAACGTGTGCCAACTCACAGCTACGTATTTACAGAGATTTCACAGCTTTATTTGTTTTCATACTGGTGACTGGCTGTATATATTACCTACTTTATGTAGTTAGCCAAACTACATATTAATGTCTCTCTTTACGGTAATGATAAATGCTCCCGAAGGGGAAATAAATCAACCATATATTTGTTTGATTAGCTTTGTTATGTTGTATTCTTGTACCAAAAATAACTCATCATCAGCAGATCATTTTTGGGAAATGATGATTGACCAATTTTGTGATAATCCTACACACCAAGTCAATTATGATTTATATTCTGGCAGAGGGAGATAAAAGGCCCTTGCGCTCTATAAAACTAGAAACGAAGGAGAAGTTATATATCGACAAATGGGTAAAAAGGAGAAACCATGAAAGAAAAATATTATTATCACTTGGGAATGGGATTATTACAGAAATTACATGGGTATATTTGTGATCATGTCTACACATGCGAAAGATACATAACAAGTTATCATTAAATCGACACACAAAAGCTCATAATAAAATTGGCGCAACTCATAAAAAAATCAGTGAAGGTAAAGATAGTATAAGTACTAAAAAGTAATATGCATTGCATGTGAGAGGTTTATTGGTGTCGCTCTTCTACATACACACAATGCACAAATTTATATACTCTCTCTCTCTCTAGACCTCTCACTTTTCATTTTTTTTTACTTAAATTTATTTGAAAGATAATTCTACTACTCCTGCTGCTACTCCATCTTTTATATAATGCAATAGTAGTAATGTAATAAAAGAAATAATATTTTCATGTAAACAAGATTTCAATGTAGTAGTGTAAGATATCCGAAAGAAAAGAATTATTTTTATTTTTTATCCAAAATGATCTTAAATGAAAATATAAATGTATCCTTATCCCCATAATATTCACATCTATATACATCAAAATATTTATAATTCTGAATTTTTTAGTGAAATGTCATGGTAGAGAGGCATTGGGACAGACAAACAGACAGTCACAAACTCAATAAATGTTTGAAAAGGCTCACACTATACTACTTCACTAATGCAATATAAAATCATAACTTTCACTTTGTATACTTTCACATTCATCACAAATTCGTGGTTACGTTGCAGTAAACTATAGAATAAAAAATTTACATCATACCTAACCGTGCACACACTTCTTTCACTGTACTGACTGTACTTGTATTGAATGAAACCCAAGCAGCACCGAGTAAAATGAGATGATGACCTACTTTCAAAAAAAGAAGAAGAAACGAGCAAATTTTTATTATTGCGCATTATTTGGCTTTGGATCGTATGTCATACCAAGAAATTGGCGCTTTACTAGACATAAAATATGGCAAATCAACCAGGTTTCGATCTGAAAAATAAATTTAAAAAACGGATCATGTTACTTATTTGTGACGAGTGACGTCTTTTGTTTCCTTCACAATCACCGTTCAAAAAAGGATACTTTTACTCAGGAAAATAAACACGATTGCGAGAATTGAGATGGTTTTTCATTTAATTATAATGTAAATGTAGACAGCATCAGCAGGAAATGTAAAGCAAACATGGAAGTTTGCTTACATATGAAAAAAATCCTTTTTAGTTGTGTTGAAAAATATGGGCTATACTATACGTTTATTATTTGTATTGTGCAGCCAGTGCAAATCAAATTTGAAGTATATTTTAATAAAACGCGTAGTGAAAATAGGAAATGAATTGAAAAAAAAATGGGTTCGTACATTTACTTAGTAACGCTGCATGAAAAAGTGTGTGTATTTTGTTTGCAAATATTTGATCAGATTCAGTTAATAATATTGACTACCATTTTTTTCGAAAGAAATTTTAGGATATGAATTTTTTTGTTGAATTTATGTATATAGGTAGGTATGTAGAAACGAAATTCATGCATCATGCAACTCTGTTTGCATAACATATAAAATATATCATGTGAAATGTTTGCTGAAATTCGTGCGCTGTATACAACCACTGTGTAATTTAATTACTTTATGATTAATTAGTTGAAGCATATTTTGCCTACTTAAATAAATAAGTGCGTATATTTATGCATATATATAGGTATATAAAATTGAAATGCGTAGGATGCTTTAAATGTGCTATCACTTTGTTTGCCTCGCATTCACAGGAAATCACCCTTTCTGCCCGCCTCTCAAGTTCCCCAGTAATCGCTCCCCTAAGCGAACAAGAAGAGCTGCTAGTTGCCATAGACCATTGCCAAATGAACAATACTACCACTGAAACGTGTGTTACCGACAAACCATATATTCAAAACAACACGAGTAGTGATGCTGAATGGAAGGAACATGGACGTATAAATAACTTCAGTGACCCTACACAAGTAAGATCCAACCTTCCTCCCAATACTAATACTACTGCTGCTGCTTCTGGAGACAATTTCCCCCATTTTTCTTATCACACCACCACCTCTTCGTCCACCCCCTCATATTATTCATCTTCACATTCACATCAGGATCATGGCGAGTTCCCTAGAATAACTACCACAACTTCTACTACACCTTTAGTTTCTACTGGTACGTTCTCCACCGATTCCGAATCCGTATATCCTCGGGTGAGATCCGCATTTCGTCCAGTTTCCCTAAATCGCATTTCCACCCACAGTACCATTTATAACCACCCCTTTGATTTTTCCGCCCAGTCCCAATACCACCAACCGCAATATCGCCATCACACAGGACACTCTCTTGCACATGCAATGCTTGAGTATCAGCAACTGCTAAATTGGGACATTAATGGAACTGTTACGCCACAATTCCCAATATATATGCCTTCCCCACCTCCAACTCCACTACCCCTAAGTGGAAGTGGATTGTCAAACCAAATGCATGCTAATATGCCACATCCCGCATGGCAATTTTTTCAACATCACCACAATCATCACTTGCACCATCATCCCCCGAACTTACAGTCGCAGTCACATCAAATGATAATGACACAGCCCACATCACCCAGACCCTTTTCATCTTCATCTTCAAGTCAACCCCCGCTCTATTATGACAGAGGTCAGCAACAGCAGCGACAACTAGAATCAGGCCCTTCTCATTCTCTAACCACAATTTCCGCCGTCCCACCACCAATACCAACTCCAACAGTAGACTGGAGTTTAACAATGCCCCAACAAGAACCACTTTGCTTAACTCGCCCACCTACCCGACAGCAAAGTACCTCTAAGGTTACCTCCACTTCCAGGGCAAAAACTCCAGATCACCCAATAGCAGGTACAAGTGCACAGATGAGGTCTGCCCAGCAGCAACAACAACAACAACAACAACAGCAGCACCACAAGAAGGCAAATGATCCTAAAAAGTATTTGAAACCAAAGTACCTACCATTAAAAGAATCAATGTTTACAAGTAGTACTATTAGTACAACTAGTAGTTCCAGCATCTCCAGTAGTAAACCGGTTCAGTCCACTTCTCGTGGAAAAAGAAACCAAAGTACTTACCATTAAAAGAATCAATGTTTACAAGTAGTACTATTAGTACAACTAGTAGTTCCAGCATCTCCAGTAGTAAACCGGTTCAGTCCACTTCTCGTGGAAAAAGTCAACAGCAAAGAAAACGATCCAGTTCATTATCCCAAACCACCAAAACCAACGTCAACCAATCTACAAGCTCTGATCCAATCAATCCCCCGATTCCACCTCTTTCCTCCATTTCTTTTCCTACACCTTCCACCTCAAATCATCATCAACAACAGCAGAATCAGCAGAGCAACAATCAGCGTCATGACGGAGCGTATCATGGCAACAGCATTGGCAAAGCATCATCATCATTTTCCGGTTATCAGGTTCGTAGAAATTCCAATGAAGGAGTGAATTCGGCAGGTAAAAGCCAGGATAATTCTTCTCGCAATTAAAAAAAATAAAATCGCAGCCAAAATATTTTCCCTTTTCCTCAAACACCCAATTTCCTCACCCACATGTATGTACTTTCAGTTCACCACACACACTTTCCCTTTCATAGAGCTCCCAGGAAATTACAGTTTTACCACAATGGTGAATGGTATCGGGGAAGCGATGAGGTAAACCTATATTCCCCACTGTTTTACTTTTCCATGCTGCATTCACATCCGTTGTCATATCATCAACAAGTTTCTCCACACCACCACTCACACACTCAAACACTAAATACATCACGAGTCTCTACTCAAGTCATAACAGCATTAGCGTAGTCTGTGAGCTTCGTCATATTTGCGTGTAGAGGCCTTGCGCTCGCATTCGCATCCCCCTTTTTCAAGCAGTCCTCAACCAACAACGGAGAAAGTCACACAAATTTCCTTTCTGCCTCCTTTTTCCCAACCAAAGAAATATAAACATACAAAAACCGTACAGATATCATAAAGCAAAGATCAACAACTTTCCCTTTTTTCCCTCTCATCTTCACTCTCTCTCTCTCTCACTTTTTCTCTCTCTTTGTGGCTGTTTTAATGTTCATGCTCGAGCCAGTCCCGTGTGTTCCTTCACCTGTCCACTTTGAAGAAGTGGCAACGTCCGCATCCTCTAAAACATTAGCATCCCCTGTCGTCCCTTTTGTACTACTTGACAACGACCAAGGTGGTGGTGGTCGTCGTGACCAACGTGGTAATGACCATCTAGATTACACTCGTTATTCTCAACAACAGGAAGGGATTCTACAGTACAATCATCAAGAACACGGTTTGTTTTGCATCAAATGGCTGCACTTTGGAGAACATGTTCGTCAGTCTCTGGAGGATCTCCGACAGAGGAACGTGGTTACTAGTTCGGGTTACATCACATTTGCTTGTCAAACGAATGTCAACGCTTTTCCTCGCCGATGGGCGTATCACAAGGCCAACCGAGACATTTTGATGACAACCAGTTCTCTGCTAAGAAATGAATTGAAGGTAAGCGCAACATTTTATTATATCTTAATCACTTTGAAATATACAAACATATTATTATTTTACGCTTTTTCACTTAAACAATTTTCATATCCCCGCTTATTATTTACCTGTGTGTGCTTACTTAAGTGCCATGTTGTTATACATAGCAACAGTCATGGACATGGAACTCATAAATAATTGAATTCGAAATGAAAGGCGTGCATCCACTATATAGTCACTTAATTTTAGAGCATGCATACCTGCATTGAAAAGATAAAAAAACATTCATTGGCATAGTATATCGACTTTATAATGTTCGATGTTGTTGCGAGTGAAAAGATGTGATCAAATTATAAATTGTCGAATAGCTTGCAGGCAGCAAAGCAACAACTTGGCTTTTGTTGCCAGGCCGCTACTCACATATTATGTAGTAGGAGCAAGGGAAAGTATCCGTAAACTTTCTCTCTCGTTGTTGTTTGTCACTGTTATAGCAAGAGGGTTATAGTAAATTCAAAGATACATTGAAGATGACACACTATTCGTGCATCATATAGCAAAACAGCAGTAGGTATATAGTAGATTGAACGAATAAAAATATTTAAATTGTTAACCAATCGAAATTAAGATGTGAATGTTTAAGAAAGATACGAAACACAACTCCATTTTATAAAATTACACGTCTTTAGGTAAAATGATTTTTGATAGATGGTTTGGTAATTGGGATTATTATTACCTATTATTATTATTTATTATTATTACATACACACTTTTCATTGACTGCGTATACAAGAATGTTTTTCCTAAAATTTTGGAGTAAGACGTCACACAATTGAAAACATGAAACATTCCCCGAATTATTAAATAAAAAGATATGGCATTACTCTGGAAAATATTGAAAATAAATCTCGCTCATTATTCGGTGATATCAATGATATCAAGTTTCAGGAGTAGGACGTCACACAATTGAAAACATGAAACATTCCCCGAATTATTAAATAAAAAGATATGGCATTACTCTGGAAAATATTGAAAATAAATCTCGCTCATTATTCGGTGATATCGATGATATCAAGTTTCATAAGTTTTTAAAGTCACACAATCCGCCACCATGTCATATATCATCAACAAACTTAAACCTTCACATGTACATGTATTGCTGCGAAATGGAAAGTTTATACTTTTTGCGTTGGGCTCCGTCTCAATTTTCCTGTTTTGACGTAGTCACATATACATGTAATTTCTCTTTAAAAAGGGGAAACATATCCTAACTCCCGATGTTGTGAGATTGAAGAAAGTATCTTTTACGGCTTCACGTTTTCAAAAGATATTGACTACCTTTATCTTACACAACCTATAATAATTGCTCAGTTCATGTTACATGTGTTGTGTTTTCAACATTTGAGAAAGAAAAAATATATACCTATAGTGAGGTTATTTGACCTGGACACGAGTTTTCAGGTTTCAATTTTATATGGAACTACTGTTGATCTATGGGCTAACGTTACATGTCAAGGAAAATACATGGTGGAATGTTTCTGGGTGATACATTTTTCTCCTACCAACAACAGGAATACAAACAAACCCTGTCGACACGAGGCAGAGTACTTTTAGGTTTAGTTTTGTGCTTATACAATCGGAGAAATAAATGCGGTAAAAATGTTGAATAGAATTAGGTGCCAGGTTACCTGGTACACTTAGCAGTTCCAAAAAAATGAATAAAGACATCGCACAAGCAGAGTAGGTAAAATTCCTTGTAAAGTCATAACAAGCACTCGGTGGATTATGAGGCAACGCAACGTTTTGTTGTCTGTGGCGTGAAGGAAACAGGAAACTGGTTGAAGAAAAATATGACAAGTTGTGGGTAAAGAAAAGCAAATTTGTATATAAATCCCCATTTTCATTCCTATAATTTTGAGTTGCATTGTTTGCTATATGATACTTGAGACTTCATTGCATAGAGTGGCTCTGACAGAAATTCTTATGAAATGAATGTTTGCTTTTATAGATTTAAGTTGCATTATTTCCAACATTTACTTCGACTTGCATAATTTTGCACAGTAATTTAGCATATTATATAACTTCAACGGATTATTTTTAAGAGATTATGTTTGCAGGTCACAATCAGAGCAAAGATTTAAAAAATCCTCACGTTTTAATAAATATTTAGAGTATATAAGGTGTAGATTTCCTGTATAAATTTAATTGGCACAAGAGAATTTTCCCATTATATTTGATATATGGTTACATGAACGGAACAAGAGTTGATCAAAAACAACTTCAAGGAACTCATTAAGTCTCCGTTTTTTCGGTATAAAAAATATAAAACCAAAGTTCAGTTAGATTCCAATAACTGTTTACATTTATAATCCTTAGGCATGAATAGTACAAAAAACAACAAAACAAATATGTGTCATTGTAAGAAATTATCAAATTACATGCCTACCTACATACGTTCATTTGCCTACCCATTATACCTATACATTATACTGTTTAAAAGTGTCTTGACTGAATGCATTAAATATTTGGGGCAATGTGAGGTTTCATCTTGAAAGAAAAATATATTCATACAAATTAAGAGAATAAACGCCACAATTTGTGTTTTTTAGACGAGAATTGGGAACCAACCAATTTCCTTGTGGAATGTCAGCTCACGAACAATGACCCAGGTGATTCACTACATTAAGAATGGCGTTGTATTTGGGCCCATCCGAGATATGAATGCATTTATCAAGGCGATACATGTTCTCAGAATTGGAGCAGTCTGGCCAAAAGCATACGCATACTGTTTAGCAGCTGTGATTGGTCCGGAGGGGGATAGGATTATAAGGACGAGTCAACATAAACCTTGGGTCAAATCAGAGGAGAATAAGGTTCCCGAATTTTCAAGTAAGTTTGTACTGATTAATATCCTTAGCTTTTATTGTGTGTATGTATTTATGTATTGAGTATTGCACCTATTTCGCTTTTATTGTCAACTGCACTGCTTATTTTTAAATACAAATAGTTGCTCGAGTTGCTGACATTCGTGATGAAAATCCCCTATCCGTATATGAAAGATTCATTCATAAAGTACCAAATACGACATTGTACCCTGAAACTGTAAACGAAATGCTACCACAACCACAGGTTTCTCCATGCCAGCAAAGAAAGAGCGTTATCGTTGAAGCTTCTCAAATTTCGTGTCATCCTCCAACAAAAAGTCATAAACTTTCATGGCCGCCTTCAACAGGGCTACCTTCCAATACCACAGAAAATGCGGGTATTCCTGTGACGACACCTGTGATACTACAAACCGGAAGTAGTGTTCCTCCATCCACGTCCTCATGGACTCCTCAGCCTGTTAAAAGCAGAAATATTTACAACAACATTTTTACCAATCCTAACTTTGTACCAAAAACACAGCCAACAGCAGAACAACATTCTCCAGCTCATCAACACTTTAGAGAGATAAACTCAGCTTCCCTTGATACTGTAAATTATCTACTACAAACTTTTAGAGAAGCCAAAGTTCGTATGACGCCTCCAGCTCCTCCTAATACTCCAGCACATTATAAATGTTCACCTGAGGCGATGATAGTACTTCCGACTCCACCGCAGTCCAGATCAGGTACTCCAATTCTAGGTCAACCGAGCTGTGTTGAACCAATGCCTATATACACTTCCGCACAGTCTCATGCGCACCCCAACATTCCTTTAAATTTTCCACTTGCAGGTTATGCCGACATGCCTCGTATGCCAATTATCACTACTCCACGAGCCATTCGTTCAATTTCCCCTGCAACAATATCAACTGCAACTCAACAAGATGTTTTGCCAACCCATACACCGCAAAACAATGAAGATGTAATTTGGATGTCGCCGCTAGAAAAGCAACAAGGGACAGGGAATTTTAATCAGCAATTTGAGGAAATATCACCACAACCAAATCAACGACCCATGTACGATAAATTATCACCTCCAATGAATCAACCAGGTATGGTTGTGCCTCCTCCTCATATTTTGGGCAACAATTCAATGACAACTTTTTCTACTCAACCAGAAATGCCAATGTTTCCATCGCCAATGATATCTGGAGTTGATACACAAGTAATAACGATGCTGCCTCCGTCCGTGGAAGCATGGCGGCAACATAGTTGTACCCAACAAGCTACACCTATTCCAACTTCTCAGCCTAAACAAGACATGCCCTTGTTCCCGCATCTCGATCCACGCAAAAAGTTCATGTCCATACACGTTCAAGATATAATGACCATTACGCCACCAGCATCCAAACATAGGCAACAACCATTGTCCACACCGTCACCGCAATTCAGTTCCTCGTCGCCAGATTTCATTCTAACAGCCAAGCCTAGAACACAAGGTTCCAAACAGCAGGAGAGACCCTTACCGTCACCTAAACCCAGTTCCTCACCTTCAGATTCTGTACTGTCAGCCACGCTGACGGTACAAACTTCATGTGGACAAGCCAGGCCTCAACCGCCACCCCCAAATCTACTACCCAATTTAACACCACCTCCACAAATCATTCCAACAAACAATCCCCGACGTGGGAGACCTCCCAGGAAATCCAATGCTCAAATGATTCCATCACTTCCTACAAACCCCCAACTCATGGGTCCACCACCTCCCAAAAAGTTTGCACCACCAATACCCTCATTAAGACACTACCCCCAAATTACACCCAGAGCAACGTCATCACCAGCACATCCGATGTCCTCCTCAACTCATCAAAAGCGCATAGCACCTGGCTCTAATGTTGCAGCATCCTTTTTGTCACAATCCCCACCACGAAAAATAATATGTCCGCAACCAATTCCAATGGAATCCCTCGAGCTCCAAACCCCAGCGTTACAAGGGTCTGCTCAGGCCATCACTCGAAAGTCAATAACCAATACCAAGGAAAATCATGCAGTATTCCAAGCAGAGCAATGTCAAAAATGGCGAATAAATTTTATGCAGCGCCAATTTCTAAACCAATTATATATGCACCGACAACAGCGTTTACTATCAATGCGCTCATCAGCTCCCGTACCCCAAACGAATTTGTTACAAATCCAACAAATGGCGCAACAACAATCACAAAATATTGCTCCTGCGGAAAATTATTCCCGGGAGCCCTCAACATCACTACAGCATTCGACGCCAACAACAAATCAATCTACATTTTATGATGCTGATACTACCACTGGAAGACATGCAACCAGCAGCACAATGAGTCGATATTCAAGTCCCCCGGCAAGACCCCTTTGCAAATGGTGTGGGCTAACGTTCTGCTCCAAACGCGTTTTGCGACACCACTATTTATTCGTTCATAAGGGGAAAGAGTCTTTGCAGAATTTTGCAATGAATGAGTTGACGACAGGAAATCGGACTGGTGACGAAAACGTAAAAACCAACACTTTTATTAATAATAAAAGTGGTGCATGCTTTCATGGGGGTCATATTGAGCAGCAAGTTGGAGGAGTTTTTCAAACCCCTTCACAGATACAACAACAACCAAAACCATGGTGGAATTAATTTCCTTTTTCTTTCTAGAACAATTTTTTCATAGTCAACATATGACATTAGCTCCACTTTGTTCCTGATGGTTTGAAAATCTGCAAGTAAAAGGTGAAAAGGTAAGCAACAATTTATAAAAAAATCATAAAATGTGTATCATTCATTATTAAAAAAGTACAAAGAAAACGTTTTGAAAGATGCTAACTTTGCATTATTATTTCAAATTTTACAGATTACAGATCATCGTGTACAGGCATTCAATGCAATTTGTAAATAGTTATTACGTTTTATGGCTTCTCCAATTTATTGTTATATTGCATTTCTCTATTATACCACATAGGATACCTACACATAAATGTATGTATGGTTGTATGTGAGGGTGATCAAGTGAAAACATTTTGTCATCAATTGAAATTAAATGTGTATAACTGTTGTAGCATGAGGAAATGGAATATTATTAGTATGTCATTAGAATTATGTTGATTCTGATGATAAACTTGTTTATTGAACTATACTTTGATGAGTAGGTAAAATATCTATAGGGATTACTATAAGGTATGATGTGTATCCCTATTTTGAAGTAGCAACCTATTAATTTGTGTTTTGATTAAATATTTATTATAATTTACATTTATTATTGGGCACTCCTCAGTTGATTGAATGTGTGATGTTCCATATTTATGTGATGCACTCGGTGTTTTCAACTTGCTCTTTCACAAGATCCCAAAAGTATATACTACAGAGTTTAACGGTATTTAATGTTTAAGTAGGGAGAAATTTGACAATCTCTAAATGCTTTGTCGATAGTAAAGTATAAACACTTAGACTATATTATTATATATTGCCCAGTTGCAAATATCTATAAACAAATGAAAAAAAAGTATCGTCGTGACTGAAATTATTGTAAAGAATACGGGTTTGGAACAGGCAAGTTAAAAACAAGGGTTGTACGTCCCACGAGGGGCTAAAAGGTATTAAATGAAAGTTGTTTTCTGCGTGTAGGTTTACATAACATTCCATGTATACTTTTACTTGGTATCTTTAAGAAATATGATATGTAATTAGGTATATAAACTTAGTTCTAAACGATGTCCACAGTCGACATTGTTCAATTTTTCACTCCTGTGTAAGGGGTTGTCCATTTCATAATAGAAAGTTCCTTGACAAAGTTTGGACAAGGAGCCGAGTCAAGTCTCCATTTTAAAATGGCATGACGTTGGGGGAGAGGGATCAAAAAGTGAATTTTAGTAAAATGGGAAACGTTCTTGATGAACAGTCCATAAATGAAAAGAACTGCGGGGGTGTCACATGAGTCATGAGTCTCCTCAATACTCTCAACTCAAGACGCTTATATATGTTTCCTAATATCTAGCTTGTGCGCTGAGAGTTTGTACATACCTGTATTCTTCTCCGAATTATTATGTACATGTTTTTAATATTGATAAAACATAAATCTCTTTACCTGTGTATGATACCTTTTGAAAAAAAGTATCAAAATTAGAATTAGTCTGAGCTGTGGTGACGACAAACTGAACGCGTCAGTCAGCTATAGTCAATAGTTCAGGTACCTAATAAGTTACCTGGCTACTGTATTTACTTTTATGAATGAATGTGCGAGCTTGTACTTTTGATGAAACTGATAATTTATGTAAATATAACATTTAATACTATTATATACAACATTAGCAAACAAATATATTATATTCATAAACATTTTATCTTATTGAAATTAAAATATTAAAATAAATCAACAAATAAGCACTAATATGTAATTAAGTATTCAATATTTGTAAAGTTAGTAAACTTTTACCACGTCTGGCAATTGTAATAACAACTCAAGAGGTGGTGGAAAGATTAGAGTGGAAAGTAATTCTCGTTTTGCGTTTTCAATGCTCAACAAACGAAATTGGTATTTTCCTTAAAAACGAAACAATTTAAAATCAAAAAAGGTGACGCAGACAATAGCTCGAACAAAACATATATAAAAAATATCATTAAAAAAAATGTACCAACTTTACTTCATAAATTATACAAAATGTTGAAACGCTTTCTATGCCCTTAATATCATGGAAAGACTTTTGAATTGAATATATATATATATTATATACTAACAATTGTTCCGAGCTTTTGTTTTGTAAAGAAACATAAATAATTCATACATGGATTATGGTTATGACAGAATATAATAATAATATTATTATTATTATAATGAAAATCTCCCAAGAAATTTTTTTGTTGCTCACGATGGTGCAAAGCAGAAAAAAGTTGTCAATTTGAGGATGTGTACTAGTAATACACGATAATGTACCAATAAGACAGAGTCCAACTTGCTTTTATTGATAATTTTTCTCATGAAAACATGCCATCCAACTAAATACAAAATGCCGAAATATTTATAGATATTTTTGGTACGAACGCAATTTTTCAAAGAAAAAATATCCAACAAAAATATGAAACATTTTTTATATTTATGAAATATTAATGTCAATTTTAAATAGTATGTAATGTACTGTTAGCTATTTTTAATTTTCAACAAAACTGGAATTTGATGCGTCAGTAAAATGGATAAAACCTGGTACCTTCACATTCAAACTATATTGTTATTTAGAATTCTACCAAAGATGGAAGCTTCAAAAAATTCTTTTCCTTTTGAAAAAGTGTATTTCTTGAAAAATGATTGTTCTTCCTAGTCAGCATAGTAGCAAGTATCTTGAATAGGCTGAAATGGGGGTTTGAAATAAAAAATTTAAATATTAAAAATTAAATTAAAAATCAAAAATCATGCGTAATGACAATTTCAAGAAATTATCGTATGATTTTAAGTGTAAATACATCAATCAAAGAAAAACGTTAAGTTTAGAAGATGGTAATCACCTAGAGTAAATTATTTTCAGGTGATTTTATCTCTTCAAAATGAAGCAAAAACTTTTATGACGAGCCAATTGATGACGATGTAGGAAATTTTTGCTTCATCGTCACACTGCTATTTTAGCATTTTCACAATTAATACTAGCTGGCG
>JAHZNC010000431.1:0-17569 GCA_027744095.1 Zhuqinia jingwanae
CTGATTAATTCATTCTCAATTAATTTGTTGGCTATTTCACATAGTCCATTCATCATTCAGTTAAGTTTACTTAGGTTTAGGGGTTAGGTATGGTATACAGATGTATGTATGGTATGTAATAATATTATGCAACACTAACACATAGTGCAAATATTATTATGCATTATTATGAACTACTGCAATGTTTAATTCAGTTTTCTTCAGTGACCCTTCATGTTCTTTTAAGACTCACAATCACAACAGTCACAGTCACAACACAGACAGAGTAGTAGTAGTTGGACAGTTAGTGCTACTAACTTAGTAATATCATACTACTAGTATCTCTATGTCCATCTTTGTCTATTTATTGCAATTGCATACACAGCACTTGTGAGCTGATGCGTGTATGCCTTTGTCTGCAAATCGCAAAGCTCCCCATATAATAATGTGGGAACTAGCTCCAAAAGTCTATTGATCTAACTGAGATATCTTTTTGTTTTGTTGAAGAGACGTGTATTGTGTGGGGGTATTGTGGGGGAAGTATTGTGTGTGGGGCTGTTCGAGTATTATTTGCAAATTTTTAATATCACACGTGATTAATTTTAATTAGCTATTGTGCCTTCTTGTCAGTTCGCTATTGTTAACTTAGTGAATATTATGTAATTTTTCCTGTCAATTAGAAACAACTGTGATTGGAATTGTGATAATAAGAAGAAAAAACTCAATTAATCGTTGTCTGTCATTGGTGTCCGCCGGTTTATCGTGTCTATAGTCTTTACAAGATATCAGATTGAATTTAACTGATCAACAGCAATACTGCAAATATCAACTGTGCTCAAAGTGTCGCATAAATATTCTCAATAAATAAAGTAGCCATGTCGGTTCAAGACGAAGAAGGACCTACTAATTCAAATCCAGAGTTATTTGAAGATGAGTTTCTAGCGGAGAAGATCATCGGACATAGGATAGACGAAAATGGTTGCAAGTTTTATCTAATTAGATGGCATGGGTTCCCTGAAAATGAGGTACAGTACGACAATCATTACATAATTAGATATTAGAATTAATATTTTCGAACTATTATTGTTTCAACTCGCAATATCGTATCAAGGTTTTTAAAAAACGAAATGATTAATTGAAATATGAATTTTTTTTTGAACAGGACTCTTGGGAACCTGAAGAACATTTGGCACAATGTCCAGAATTAAAAAACGAATACGAAAGTATTGATGCCAGAACCGGTTTGGCAATGGAACCTGCAAAGAAAAATGCGAACGCCAAAGCCAAGCGTGGTGGTAGAACTATGGCTCAACCTCAAGAAAATGTAGCATGTGATGTCTCTGCCGCCTCCGCCAGTAACAATGATTCTACCCCTGTCCCTGTCGGCTTTGACCGGGGGTTGGAACCACAAAAAATTCTCGGTGCTGCAGCTGTTGATGACGATATCTGCTTTCTAATGAAATGGAAAGGTGAATTACTTGATTTTCGCTGGCTACAACTTTGAAGTATATTTTTTACAAGTGTTTAACCTCACCTCTATAATTGCATTATTATAGGTTCGGATGCAGCTGATTTAGTACCGCGTAAGGAAGCAAATGTGAGGTGTCCTCAACTTGTCATCAAATTTTACCAGAACAGAATCGCATGGGCTCAATGTTCACTAGAAGAAGGGTTGGATGAAGCTGAAGATGATACAATGCTTGAAAGTAACAAAGATGATCAAAATGATAATTATCGTGCATAATTATTATTATTCTCAATCATGGAGTGCTCTAAAGATTCAGGATCCGATGTTGAATCATGCCATATTATACTTTTTTGATTTCGTGTATAAATATAAAATGTTATTTATGATTTATAATATTATAGCAGAAGAATGTGAAGAGAATTTTATCCATTTCAATCTCCCAAGTATTTGACAAAGTTGAAAAGTGTGTGTTTTGTCTGTCTGCCATTATACTAATTATGAAATGGAACCAACTAATAATTTAAGCCTAGTAAATCAGATATGTATGTCCTATTCTACTTATGTACATCTCTATTGTTTCAAAATTTATTTGAACGAGATAAGGAAAATCAAATTCTCTTCGCCGCTTCTGCAGACAATTCTAATTAATTTATGAATTTTATATTTTGTTATGTGAATATAACATATTGTATCACTATCAAATATTATCGCTACATAATATCCAAAATATGTATTAAAGGACACTTCTTGACTAGAAGTATTTGTATAAATATATGCAGAGTTATCAGGGGCACCACTTGTTATAATGCCTGAACCCTGTGAACTTTAGTTGTGTTATGTTACATGCCTATAATTGTTAATTTACTTTCTGCAGCTGTATTTTACATGTTATGTATTGAAGCAGGGCACAGTTCAAAACTTCAAATTCCGTTTCCATACATTGAGTACAAACAAAGATCAAGTCACAAGTACAATCGGTAAGTATAAGTTAAATGCAATTTAAGCAATACGAAAGTGTAACCTCGCGAAACTCGAAGTCTAGTTTAATTTATGATAAAATCCAAACAATCTGACAAATCGAAATGTATTATAAAATTTATTTGTAAAAATTGGAATATTCAAATAAAAATTCAATTCATATTTTTTTTCGTTTACAATATTACAATACATCATTCATTACATCCAATATTTACTTTCAACGTAATTGGCCATTTTCTACACCTAGCATTTAGACATTCAATACAAGTCCATTACACCCGCAGATTTACATGAAATTATTCAATTAATTAGTCAGAATCACTTGAAAGTTCTCCGTCTGATTTCTTCGACGCTGTATCTGTATGTTGAGAACTTGGACTATGACAATGTCGCTTCCGTGATGAACTATGGCATTTGCTGCTTTTACTCTTTTTCCTTTTCTTATCATGCGTATCTTTACATTCTTTAGCATGTCGTTTCAACTCTTGACGATGAGATCGGAAAATTTTCTCCATTTCATGAATCCCAAGTTCTAAAAAGCGGCAATCAAGACGTAACCCAAAATCGTTACAGATGTTTTTCCAATGGTAATGATGACCTGTCACATTTCTCAGCAGAAACTTTTGAAAATTTCTCTTGGCCTGTTTCACTCCAAGTATGTGGTCAGTTTGTTCTGTAGTACTGCTTTTATCAGCCCTTTTACTTTCAGCGTTCGGGCTTCGGGGAATTTTGGCTTTTTTGACCGTTCGCCTACGTTGCGTGAGACGCTCCATGAACAAAGTTTTCCTGTCAATTGGTTTTTCGATCAATGCCATCCTTGAATCCTTTGCATGTTTCCGCTCAAACGTGGCATACTCCAAACGATCATCTTCATCAAGTAGGTTATCCACTAATTTGACAAATTCCTCCTTCGCACTTTTCAAACGAGCCTGGTTTTCCCTTGCTTCCTCACCAGCCCTTCCCTGTACATATGATTGAAATGAACACTTTGCGGCGATTTGCTCAGCAAGTTCGATGTCGATGCCTTTGAGAGATACCATATCTTGCAAGGATGAAAACTTGGGACTAACCTCTGCTTCCACATTTGATTGATTCTCTTTCTCTCTCTCCTTTGCCGCAGAGACTTCGGTAGTATTCAATTTGTCTTGTAGATTTGCCGCCTTCAGAGTTTGAGTTGTCTCCTCTTCCTCCACATGAGTTTCAGTTTTTTCTTGCTTCGATTTTTTAACACCATCTTTGTTCTTCAAGTGACCACGACGTGACGACTTCTTTCTACTGGAATCAATCTCAGTACTTAATTTCGCCCCATTCAAATCTTCGCTTTCATCTTGTAACTCAATACAAATACTGTTCAGTGGACTTTCGCTTTGCCTAATTGCATTGTCCATTTTAGGCTGATTACATATCTCTTCAATTTCTCGTCGCATGTCTTCAACCATTTTGTTAACATCCGTTCGAAAACGTAATTCGTGAGGAATTGCCCATTCAGATGACTTCAAGTGCGCATTGTAGAAAAATATTCGGTTATCGTTGGTTCCTACAAGACACCATACAGAACCAGTTATGACCTTAGATATTATCGGTTTTGGTTTGTTTTGCCCTTCATGCTGTTTCTTGGGGCTCACGTCTTCTTTCGTCTTTATATTTTCATTTAGTCTGTTTGTCATTTTCAAGGGAGGACCGCTCTGAATCTGAAGCTATCTTATACATTCTCTCGAATTCCAATAGTTCCAATGGTTTTTCCCATGCAGAAACTTTGGTTGATGAGTTATAATAATACTTTGTCCCTTCTGGAGAAACATGTATAGACCACATGGAAGCCTTTTGAGCTACAACTGGATACATTGCAGATGGTACTAGTTGGGATTGGGAACAGAAAAGTTCTGGAGATGTTGGTGCACCGTGACAGGGTGTTTCCTTCATTAGTATAGGGGGTACAAACGGAGGTGGATAATGAGTTGGTTGAAATAATGGTGAAGTTAATCTTTGTTGGTTGCAATGAGAGTATATCGGTCTAAAAGCAGTTGCAAAGTTGCTGGCCATTGGTTGAACAGGAGTGCTTAAACGTACAAGGGATTCTGATGGGTGCCGGAAATTTGCTGTATTGGGATTTATCAACGTTCCGTTATTTCCAATACTTGTAGCTTGTTGAGAGAATACAAGGAAATCTTGTATAATGATTGACATTAGTTGGACTGCGCATATTTATTTTGTCGTTAGAACGCTTGTATTTAGTCATATTTCTTCTTCGGTGCTCCCATAGTTCTCCTCTTTCATTGTGTAACGTAAAATCTGTGTGATTCAATGTCTCTGCAATAAAACATCCAATAAAGTTTATAAGTGAAATGTTGCCAATAAATCACATTCCAATAAAATATACTCATTTCAGTTTAATCATGGTCTTGAAAAATGTTATGTTTGCCAAATCAATCTAAAAAATTCTGGTTACCATTATGATTAATTGGATCCCGTGGATTTCCGTCTTTACTCCTTTGTGAACTTGGGGTTGCATTCCATTTGTTCGGAGAGTGATGATACCGAGTTTCCAAACGTGGAGAATTATAACCATAAATAGGATAACCGTACCTAGACGGGTCTGGTCCACCAAACCGAGGTTGAATGGAGGGATAAAAGACAGGACTCTGTTGATCAAATTTGATTGCGGGTTCCATTCTACCACTGTCCTCCATATTGATTTTTCTGTAATGGAAGATAAAAAATGGTATAATGACAATAGGTGCAAGTGAAAGGAACGTTTTAGCCAATTAAAGTCATACCTGTTATGTTAGCAATTGATCAAAAATTGCGTGTCCTCTTATCATTACATTTGTGTATACTGTTGTAGACAAATAAATCCGAAGAACTAACATCCGCTTTTTCAACTGTATCGCTTAACTTTAAATGAGCAATACAAAACAAAGCTAACATATTTAAGTTATCAACTTTCTCTTCATAAAGTGTATACATTCAATTCAAGTGGTTAATTATTTCCTGCATAATTTAAACTCAAAGCTAATTATATGATTGTTTAAACTATAAACATACGTGCATGTAAATTTATTCGTGACTAACTCCTCATGCATTCCATCTAATTTCGGCTAACATAAACAAATTTCTTGACGACATCCGACAAAGCGACAAATTTGCCTCAAAATAATAAGTTGAATGGCGTCACAAATTTACATTACAATATTTACTGTGTGCCTAATTTGATGTTTTCAAGATAGGCTATATTTGCATTTTCTTTTTTAAATGATATTATAGAATTACATATATGTAAGAATCAAGCTGGACGTAGCATGTGATGTGAATGAGAAATCCTCTGGTTGTTCTTTTAATTTTGTTGCATACAAAATAATTTTTCATTTTACCCACAATTTAAAAAATGTGTTCGCAACATGTGTTCAATTTTATTTTTATTTCAAAATGAAGAAGACAGCAAAATCAATCAATTCAATCATAATTTCAGCATCACCGATGAGCTTGTTGTTACTCCGGCCGGCCTCATCCACCAGCCACCAACTCACCTCGTATTAAGCGAGCAAACTGACAGCATCGAGAAAAGCGTAAAGGAACGTTGTCAGAAAAAAGGGAAGCCTTTCTCCAAGTCCAAAATCCAGTCGAAAAGAAAATGAAAGCTTTTTTTTTCTGAATTTCATGTTTTTTTTACTTCTACCATGATTGTTCCTTGGTGCTACAATGTTTTGCTTTCACTTCATAATCCAGATAAAAAAGAACCGAGTGCTTGTGGCTAAGCTTGATGATGAGGTCGTATGCTGGAATAGTAGAGGATCTATGTACCTATTAGTAAGCGTAATGCTCTCAGGCTACATAATGCGTTTATATACACGATTCCAGCGTTGAATGTTGTAAGTTGGATGGAACACATCGCATTTGTTGTCAGTTGTGAGTTGAACCTGGATACAGTGAGTTATCTCTCACTTTCTCCAGCAGACTTTTGTGCTTTGTATGCGCTATAAAAAACACTTGTTTTCTCGTGTCTGTCTCGAGTGGTGTGGTCCAGTCTCTTGCTTTTACTGGCTGGACATCCATTGGAATGAAATGCATAAATAATGAAGGAGAAAGTTTTTTTTGGAACATCTTTGTGATCTCATGATTTATCTGATATCTTTCCTCGATGGAGGCATTCCACTCCTCCTATATTTTATGTTTCTTTCTTTATCCTACCTTGACATGATGGCGGACACCTTTTTTACAAAAAAAAGTAGGCTATCCCATCATAAACGATAACAAGAAAATTGCTCTTAGTTTATGTAAGATAATATTGCTTGTTTCCTAAAAAAAACAATAGTAAAATATATGAGATACGGCTTCATTTTCTTATCCGCCGCGATACATAAAAAATATTACTGCAACTTTATGAATGTACGCACACAATGACTGTATGACTATATACCCACCCACATAATCATGAAACGATAATATACCTACATAAATGTTATGTCTATAGGCTTATTTATGAGGTTTTGTGTGCAGCTGTATACAGGGCGGTAAGTAGCTCATTTTTGAGCTTGTGTAAAGCACACATGAATCCTTTGGTGGCCTTCCCACAGAAACTGAAGTGAAAACCTGTCTTCATGTTTGTTTTCTCTGATAATACATTTTGTGGCAAAAAAATATCTCATGTTCGTAGTAGTACAAGTTACGCATATTTCTCTCCATCTGAATATTTTCATACATTTTCGCTCAGTCAGTGTAACCCTTTTTTTCTGATTGCCGTGAATTTTCTTTTTTCTCTCTCATCCGCTTTGCCGCCGTCGTATTACTTTTGCTTTTGTAGCTAGTAGTGTGAAAGTGAAGCATATTATATACTCCCAGGTAAATGGTTTGTTATGAATAGTGCAAAAAGAAAGCAAACTAAAAGTTTGATATTCATCCACCACCAGAGAGAGAGGTGTCTGTCGATCCTACTTTTTTTTTGCTTTGTCTTGCTACTTTCTATTCGAATGCTTTCCAGCTTTTGCTTTTTCCCACTACCTCGCCTACACTATGCCCTGACATGTATAGTGAGTAAAGTAGGTAATACATAACTAGACAAGCAGCATGGCAATGGAGAAATTATATCGTTTTGCTTTTTGAAAGGCTGTATTTCATCTTGATTGCTTTATATCAAGAGAAAATGTATCTAGAAAAGAGAAATTACCTTATTTCCCTCCAGAATCCTTATGCAGTAATGTACAGAAGAGTAGCACGCTCTCCCTCTGCATTGGTCCAGATGTTTTACTTGATATGCTTTGATAGCAGAGTATAAAGCTATATACGGTAGAAAGAATTACATTGGTGTCACTAACAATGGTTTGCAAGGAGGAGGAAAGGGGCATGAGAGAGCTGCTAGTAATTTATTACCAGATTGGATTGGATATTATGGAGAGAGAGAGATGTATGTTGTTATAATAATATATATACATACATGTAAAAAGAACGAGGATTTCCTTCCATAAAAAATTTAACAGTTCGTGAGAATGAGATAGCGGAATTAAATCTCTATTTTTAGATGAAGATGGAAATTCGTCGGCATCTTCTTATCATATTGTAGGCATATGCACCAAAAGTGATCAACACAAAGGAACGGGGTAATATGAAATACATAAAAATAAAAATGAAAGTAACGCTGTATCTTCTTCAACGGAAAAAAAGAGAGTACTTTTCTGCAACGTCCAGTTTTTTCCCTACTTTATTATTGAGGAGTTAAAAATTCTTTCAAAATTAATATATCTTTTCATTTTCATCCAAAAGATATCTAAATAGAATGTAAAAACGAAATTGGTAAAAGCTGTTTCTTCTAGTCTAGTCTGTCTTCATCTTGGCTAGAAAAAACTGCAAGTACTTCATGCAAAAATTATATATTCTCCAACATCAGCAGGACCATTTCATTCCATGTGCTATTATTATTATTCCTGTATACACTACACTGCTTTTTTTATTCAAGTTATTCGTATAAAGGGGGCGAGCCAAGGAATATAGTGAAATAACACGCATCGGGTGGATATTCCCATATCTCATGATTTGATTTGTTACCTTTTCATATCTTTTTCCAGAAAAAAAAATTGGTTAAAAAATAGAGGGGAAATGAAATATAGATCAGGGAAGAAGAGAGGAGAGAGAAAATGCGCAGTACTGTGTAGTTTTTTGACCTGTGAAAATGAGCTTATCTATATGGTACACAGTATAGTACACAATTATCCGGTATGTGCATTAAATATATATACCTATTTTATAGTTTACGGGAGAAAAAAGCAAAAGCCAGTAAGCCAGTTAGATTTACCAACAAATCTTTTCAACAAATCAAAATCTTTCTCCCTCTGGTCAAACTGTCTTGGTTTTTATTCTCGGTTCATTTTCTTACATCAGAAGTGTTTAGCATTTTTATGATTCTTTCTTATCGTAGCATTTCGGGTTTCAAGTAAAAGGTATTCCCAACTTGTTATTCTGACAGTTCCGCGAAATTGAAGAAAAAGTAGACCTGAAAATGGGAAAAAAACAATTTTATGATTCTTTCTTATCGTAGCATTTCGGGTTTCAAGTAAAAGGTATTCCCAACTTGTTATTCTGACAGTTCCGCGAAATTGAAGAAAAAGTAGACCTGAAAATGGGAAAAAAAACATTTCAGAAAAAATCGAAAAATAATAAATGGTGGAGGAAAACAATAATAATGACTTTGTTGACTTGCTTTCACCGATGGTTTTTTCCATTATTTACAGTAGAAATTTAGGGGTATATGAACTTTTTTATTTCATGGTATTTTTTTTGTTTCGTGTTCATTCATTATACTTTAAATATAGCTCGTCTCGATTGATTGGATATTGTAGTCTAATGAAGTGGAAAAATAACACAAAATAAAATCCTGGAAATTCCTTCTTCTTTTTGCTTTTGAGCTCATATTCGTCGAANGTCTCGATTGATTGGATATTGTAGTCTAATGAAGTGGAAAAATAACACAAAATAAAATCCTGGAAATTCCTTCTTCTTTTTTCTTTTGAGCTCATATTCGTCGAATGTGGTTCAATTAAGTACTCGTGTGGCAATGTGAATAACGAACCGTAAAATATTTGCATAAATAACTAGACAGTCATCTAAAATAAGAGAGTTTTTCCCCCTGTTAACAAGTGAAACTCTTCCAATTGGGCAAGTGGGGTATCTTATACGTTATAGGTAATTTGTCATATCTACATACAACGACAACTACATATATATAATGTTCAGTCTATATATCCTTATCCACCGAAATTTCATGCTATCCCATCTTCTGCTTCCGGAATTGTTGGATACCAAACAAAAGTCCTCATCAATATAATATCTATTTACCTAGCAAGCACAATTACATCATGGTATAGTTGATAAAGTTCAGAGGTATTTTTGTGTGCATTGCGGGCTTTCGTGTGTAATAATAGATACGTGGGATGATAAGATGATGATGACGGACGACGCCGGGTTGCTTGATGGGTTAATTTCAGGAAAAAGCAAATCCAAGCCGAGAATACACTTTCCGCCCAGATGGGTCAGTGCACTTGTTCTGCTAAATATCTGCTTCCAGGAAGAAATACATAGTTATTACTGTTATTAGGTATGCTGCCATTTTCGTGCCTTTACCGCCCACAACCTACCTATAAATATGCTTACCAATTCCTACAGCGATATTCATTACGATAATGATTATGTCACACAGGACGTCGAAAATAACAAACAAATATATCACATTTTTTCGGCAGAGTTTCCCCCATTCACCATTTCTAGTTGAGCAAAGCCACCGTGAAAGAAAAACAGTATTAAGTCTTTATGCTACACATGGATGTATATACATACATGCATTCATGATGCTACACGTTAGCAATAAATCCTTCGTCTCATTTCCCTTTCTCTTTTGTTTTTATTAACGGAATTGGAGCAACGTTCTCATATTCACCAACCCAGGAAAAGGGAGCGTTTACCACCGATACATTTCGAAAGGGTCAATTGACCAGTACGTAAAGTGGTTAGTCTACACACACCTATGCGGCATACCTTGTGTCTAAATTTTAGTATTTATTCAACAAAAAGCGCACAAATATTTTTTAAATATTACACGTTACATAAAAATGCGCGTTGCATCTTTCAACCGCACTCGTAATGATAGCTTTTACATGGGATTGGCATACCCATATTAGTAGGTATCTTATACTTTCAAAATACATCATCAAAAATATCCCTTTAAATCTAAATCAAACCTGGTCCGAAATAAAATTATGACAATAAAAGGAACCATCATCATCATGTATATGAGCGAGCGAGTGCCGAGAATAATTATCTTTGCATAAAGTACTCACATAATTTCACATTCCATTCTCTTTTTATTCTGAGTACCCTTTTCCGCAGCGCGGAACGCTTCCTGTTCACGAACCGACCATCATATCATGAAAGAGTAGAGCCGCAGCTCTTGTCTCTTTTGCTCCTTTGTGACTATAGCATTACCACACTGCTATATATTATATAGGTACATAGATGGCACATTATTACCCTTACGTTGCTCTGCAAGCTCACTAAGCTCTACGCTTTTCAAGCTTTCTTCTCCAAAACCGAAATCAGCCAAAAAAAATGATACCAGAAAATTCAGGGAGCATCCAGATTCTCACTCACAAACAGCAGCAAAAGTACAAGTTGACGTACATGTTTGTGGAGTTATAGTGGTTTGGTTGGTAGTTGGTACACATACACACACTCACAGCCAAAGACAGTCAAGTGCATAGTGCTAAAAGGTGAAATGATCGAAATGAATGGAGAAAAAGAGGAAAACGAAGTTGAGGAAAAAGCATTGTAGAATGTGGAACAGTAAAGAAAAAGGAGTAAAAAAAAAGTTGTTACGCTACTACTACAACTTCTACCACCACCACCACCACCACCACCACTGCTGTTACTGGAATAAAAAAAAGAGGATCTCTGTATAAAGCAGTAACTGCCGCCGGCCGACTGGAGCCGAGAAGAGAAAAGAGAATTTCTTGTCTTCTGACAATGTGTGGTACTTATACACGTTCCTTGTGTATGTCATGTAGACTAGTGGTTCTGTTTTCTCTTCTGATGATGTTACATCTACTTCTGCCATATCAGAAGAAGAAAAGGAAAGGCAAAAATGACATTGCTATTTTGTATGCTGCTACTCCTGCTTTTGATGTTACTTGTGTTTCTGACGACAAGGTTGATTCCTGTCGAAATCTTTCCAAATTGTTTTTATTCCTCTGTCCAACAAAAAAATACAAAAAAGTATGTATCAGCATATAAAATTATTGGAGTTACAGATATGTATCTCACTTTTTTTCTTGCTTTTGGGAAGAAAGGAAATGAAACAGGAAAAAAGTTTGAATACTGTTATTTTTTTTGGATAGGATATATATATTGAACGTAATATTTTTATTGAATCTTTTTTGTTTCTCCTTTCTTTTGGTTTATGTGTTTTCCCCCTGTTCTGACGATGAATTGGAGGATGGAAGAAAAAAGGATGTGCAAAATTGAATGCAGGTTTTTCTTTCCTCCTTTTTTTTGGTGCAGAAGACGCGCGAGCAGGAAAAGAAATCAGGCCATTATTATTATTGCTACTGTATAAAACAAGGGAAGAAAGTGGACCACACGCAACAATATAAATATACTAGAAACCATGTGCTACTTGAGAAGAATTCATATATATAGTAAAGTGGTATATATATATGTGTTGCGTCTTATTGTACAGTAGTAGCTGGCAGTAGTGCCGCTATGCTTCGTTACATAATATTGAGAAAAAGGGAACGTTTGTATAATATATAAAATTTTATATTATACTCACTCATGGGATCATCATCTTCAACTAGAAAAAAAAAAGTTTTCCGGTTATGCTTTCTCCCTTTTTTTTCGAGAGTGAGCGAGCCTATAGCATGAAAATATTATGTACTGGTATTTAGGTATATATATGAATTTTTTTTACTATGTACAAGACCTCCTGCTGTTGCCACTGATCTTGCCATCGTCGTGAAACAGTAAGCCATCAACAACAGCATCAAGGTTTTTTCTTCTCCGAGGTTGTTCGTGGAGAGGAAAGGAAATGACTGCAGTGTGATTTGCTTTACATTTCAAAATGTAAAAGAATTTTTTAAACATAAAAAGAAATAGTCATTTTTTAAACTCATTTAAATTATGGTAGATTACGTATTAGTATGGTTTTAATGTGATCATTGAACAAATTATCCAATAAAGTTACTCACAATATTTTTTGTGCAGGTCCAACATCAAAGCAACATCACGATATTAGTTTGTTTATTGGATGTTTTTTTGGGATACAAAAATTGCATCTGAAAAGAGAAACGATTTAATAATTTTCTGCTCTGTTCACATGTTCACAACAACATACATACCTATATACCTATGCCATTTTTGTATTTATATATTGAAATGTCGATAAAATCACCACAAAAGACCCTTTTCCTTTCTTTGGAACACAAAAATACCAAAGTGAAAATAGTGGAGCTCGTAAAAACTGCATTGATATCGGTTCACACAATTTGTACAAATGCAAGTATACCATCATTATATACATTCATTTCAGAGCCTGATCCATACACAACACACACACACGCATCATATCACACGCACAAATATACATACCAACATGTATATATATATACATATAACACAACCCTTTTTTTGTCGTAAACTCTAAAGGTTTTATAATTCAAAACAGGACGAGTGTGAGAGATGGAGAGGGAAAGAGAGGTAAAAACACGCGGCGAATTTCCACTTTCCACGACACTGGAGCAATAAAAGAGGCGGAAGTCCCTAACATTTCATAGCAGATCTCTCTACTCTCATACACATACCTTTGTGTGTATATATGTATGTATGATTTTTGCATTTAGTTTTACCACTTCTCTTCAATTCTCACAGAGAGATACAGAAAATAGCCATGGTTGATGGTAGACACAACAGCACACACTTCTTCATATCGCTACGTTTACCATTCCTGCAATTTCTTTCATTTAGAACTTTAGAAGATCTACTCACAATGCTCAACAGAGAAAGCGGATTCCGTTTGTTGCTGCGTATATATGGCAGGGTATCATGATCATCATATGCCCCATTCCTTCTTTTCAACTCATGAGTACTCTTGTTCACCACTGTGTGGTGGTCCACACATCAAATTCTTTTTCTCTACCTAATCTAGAAGCAGACACCATACATTCACACACACACACACACATAAATGTAGTATATAGTAGACAGGAGAACACTGACTGAGCACGGGTAGTAAAAAAAAATTTGCTGCCGAGATATTATTTGTAGTAGTATCACAAAGTAACGTATAGTATGTGTATTTTGAATTCCGTCCTGTACTAGTATCAAGCAACTTATAGTGAAAACGGAGACAAGAACACATGCTTTCCTCCACCGACACCAACTACAACACTGTTCTATTTGGTAGAATCTACAATGCTGGCTGCTGCTGCCTCTCTGCTGACTGCATGATTCCTCGGAACAAGAGAAGGGAAAAGCGAGGGATTTACACTTGGCCGTTCTCCAACTCATGCTTTCACTTTCCCTGCATCATTGCTCTGGGACACATCACCAAACAGCTTCATCGTGTGTTCTCGTACTTGATTTGTTTTTCCAACAGCGGTGAATTGCGAAAGAGAGCCACTTTAATTTTTTCTCTTAAACTAGCTCTCTTTTTCTTCCACTTGTATTATTCCCTTTTTTCGTGTGCATACAGCACACAATTTAACATTTACGAATTACAAAAGCAGAAGAAGAAAAAACGAATATCCATTCAATTTTGTTTTTTTGCTCTACTTTTCCATTTTCTTTGGGAAAAAGAGTCCACTGCAGACATACAAGTTTATAAGCAAACATTTTTTTCGAGATCTTCCTCAACATCTTGGTGATTTTTTTTCCGGATTCTCAACTAAACACAACCATGCACTTTTGTTAGTGTGTCATTCTCCAATTTTATCTAATCCGGGATTGTATTGTAGTTCTTTGTCAAAAGGTAGAAAAAATACAAAGGAAAGACGAAATAGGAGAAAAAGGTATTGGTGCCCTCTGCATAAATAAAACTATCTATCTAATATACAGTTTGTCCGTTTTGCTCTCATCTTCTTTTTTTCTGGATTCTTGCTGAGAACTAGGGCTCCTTTTTTCTGATGAAGAAAAAGTGTGTTTTTATATAAATATATGTATCTGTTTAAGAAGGACCTATGGGTTTTTTTTACCATCACAGAAATTGAGTTGTACTTTTGTGTTAATATTCAAGAGGAAAAAAAGACCTGCTGTGTCAGCAACATTGAAAAAAGTAGCGGTTGTGCTGGCATAATAGATAAAATAAGTATCAGTGAAAGTATGTAGCAAACAAAACAGGAAATACATAATAGTATGCTATGTATGTATTATAATATATATATACTGTACTACGTAACAATTTTATCAAGTTTCTTGGTTTAGAAGAGGGAAGATTAGATTGTTAAGTGAAACTGTTTCTGACTTTTTTAGGTCAGTGATGAAAGTGGTAGCAGAAGCGGTAGAGCCACAAAAAAGTGGATAAGAAAAGTGTGTTGTGTGTGGATGTACAAGAAAAAAGACCGAAAAGGGGAACAAGTCAGATTTTTTCTATTCTCTCTCTCTCTTTCTCTTTTTCTGGAAAGTCTTTTGTGAATGTGAACGAGTGTGCCTCTCTATATATCTTGCAATATCCATTGTAACAAACTGTGAGCATTTCCTTACTGACACACTATATACGTACTTGCATAAAAGCACAACGAAACTCAATTTAATCATCAATCATCGAGCATCATCACACCGTATCCTGGTCCCTATCTACCTGTCTCCTCCGTTGGCGTAAGACATTCTTTTATTATCATTATCTTCATCATCGTCATTACCATTTTTATTACTATATGGCATCCTTGAAACAAAGGGAAAAAATGTGGTCATCAACTAAATTATATAAAAGGTTTCTTTTAGGCGTATAATGTACATCTTTTTGACTTTAATATGTTTTTTACATTGAATTTTCTGAGACGTGAAATTATTCGTTACTTAATAATTACAAGAATTTCACCCGTCAAAATACAAAAGTCTGGCGTCATCTGCATGAATAAAAGTTGTAGCAACATCTGCCACGACTACATGGCCATTCTAACGTGAAAAGTTTCTCTCAACAGACCAGCTACTAGTAGGAGTAAACTTGCCAAACTTGTGGTTGTCTGATTTCTTGCTGTTTCTGCCAGACAAGACAAGAAACTAACTGTATATCCATATATATTTATGAAAATGCACGAATTGGAGGATGAGGGAATATATACCCGTTTAAATTCAAGCTGAAGAGCAACATGAATAATCCCTAGTAATTTGGGGAAAAACAATCAACAACACTCGCGGCTCCAGACAGATAGCAAAATCCGTAAAGCAGCAAAAATAAAGTAGTACCAGTATCCTGCATAGCATCCAAATTCAAAGAATTTATATATGATTATATCTTCAATGTCATCCGAATTCGGTGTGGGGGGGGGGGTATGTGTATATGTACACATTTTAGTTATGTATGTATACCTATGCATACTTAGGTAGTTGTTGAACAAATGCAAATAACGTTCTCTCGAATTGAATTTGATGTCTTTCCAAAAGTTTCATTTTATTCTTTCCCGTTTTTTATAACAAAAGAAGACAAGGTTACGCATATATTTACATAATGTCATCAGCATCCTCATAAAAACGATTTATAAATAGGACATCTCATTTTTATTCTGCCTCCGCTGCTGCTGCTGCTGCTGATATATATATTTTTTAGTTTCATCTTCATACAGACTTTTTTTACTCGTTTCCTTCTCAATTCCCCAAATCCTTCAAACTTCACTGCTGCTTTTCATTCTTACCATTTCATTTCACGAATGGAGACAAGCACAACCTAAGAAGTGGGATCATAAGAGCATCAGCAAGACAAAATCGAATGGCAGAGTACAAACAAATCAAGACAAAATAAACAAACAAACACATACATATAGCATTTTCCTCATCTCCGACTCCTATTGTAGTAGCCTGTTTTTTATACCTACCTAAAAGCTCTCATCCGTTTTCCTATCCATCAACCTAACCTAGTCTATCGTTTTGTCATTTATTATCATCATACACGTTATGTTGTTTTTTTTTCTGCTAAAGTTGATGATACACAAACAGGAATGCTCTGAGGACTTGAAACTCAAGTGGTAGTAGAGAGAGTACACGAACCTAAAAGTTCTCATCCGTTTTCCTATCCATCAACCTAACCTAGTCTATCGTTTTGTCATTTATTATCATCATACACGTTATGTTGTTTTTTTTCTGCTAAAGTTGATGATACACAAACAGGAATGCTCTGAGGACTTGAAACTCAAGTGGTAGTAGAGAAAGTACACGTATATACACACACCAACACATCATCATCAATTTGGTATACACATAGGTTTGCAAGCAAAATCAGCCATTTTGAGACTGGAAAATGAACTTGAATTTGTTTGTATGTTATATTATCGCGTATATATATATCATCCAACCTGTGTACTATATATACACCTACTCATACATAAATCAAAGCATATAGTCATCATCTTCATTGATACCGGATATTTCGACTAGGTATACACACTGCACACATTCTCATAAATTGCCTACACACTCATGAGTAGCAAAGAGAAAACTCATGCACATAATTTAGCCAAGAAGAGCCTAAAAAGTTGAGTGCAGAATTGCTCCCTTTAAAAGAACAAGAAAGCGTATTATTATTATTATTATACCACACAGTATAACAATAAACACAAACACACCGTCGTCGTCTCGTCCGTGTAGAATGAAAATTGGACTATACAATTTTATGTAATAATATGATGATATCCCGCTTCCCTTTAGTAAACACCAAAAATGGGCCATAGTAAAAGTGGCAATAGTGAAAGGATCTCTGGGATCGGGCGCTTAGTTATTGAGTTTTAGGACTAAATCCTTCTTCTTCTTCTTCTCAGCTTTCTCCAAGACACGCTGCTAGTGCTGGTGGTGGCCAGTGCAGTATCTTTTGCTTATACGTTTTTTTTTACTTTATAGCTTATTTCTCAGCTCTCTCTCCCTCTTCTTGTCAAGTAAAAAGAAAATCCTGCTCTAATC
>JAHZNC010000432.1:0-26448 GCA_027744095.1 Zhuqinia jingwanae
ATGAAAAGCGCTTTTTGGATTAAATTTTGAATTTCGCGCGCACAGTTTCATCGCCGATGAAATACGAAAGCGCTTAAAAGCTAGAATTTGAAACGTGCTAATGTTTAATTTACGATTGTTTTTATTCCAATTCCAAACAAAGGAAACATACAAGCATACAACAAACTTTGACTGTTACGTTCCCATTCGTCTTCGTCGCACACAGTAGTATTGCTATAGTAATAGGCTCACATGCATGCGGGTGATAAATTGGCAATCTCTCGGGCATGGCATGACTCATGATGACAACAACATCTCACTATCATCATTATTATGGATGGTCAATTGGTCATATTTAGATAATTAACGAGAAACTACAGACGACGTAAAAAGGCCAGAGTGGTTTACATGCCAGATTTATTAACCAACAAAAGTCAACAACAATCATAATCATGTTCACGACACATTCTCAATATTTCTTATTTACCTTGCCCCAACGATATTGCTTTGCAGACAATAATCTGATCCACATGTAATAATAATACAAGTTTTATTATAACTTCATTCGCAATAAAAAAAATTATATATATCCAACTGTAGTGAAAAGAAAGCATGGAAACAAAAATTGGTTCGACAATTTTTATAAAATGCATGAATATGTGTAGGTATATATTATTTTCCAGTGTTTTCTATAATTTTTTTATTCTTATGAACAGTAATAACATGTTTTGCAGCTTGACATATGTAAATTAGAAAAGGTTTTGTTTCCTGATTTATACGTATATGACTTATTATATACCAAGGGGCCCAATTCAGAAACGATTTTCCAAATTTGAAATATTATTCAATTTATAGCTTTCATGAACATATAGTTTACTGTGACAACTTTGTTTGCAATTTAAATGGAATGACATGTATGCAATTTATTCTTGCGAGCATTATGATGTTTTTGACCACGATAATACTCTTAACATCGAAAAGTCAATTGAGCTAGGTAAATTTGATTTTACGTAGCTGTGTAACAGGTATAGTATTGACTTTGGTAAGATTTCCCGTACGTCTGAGGGCACGGGTTTACAATCTTCAGGTTCACTCAAATTTCGTTATAATTGGCACATGATACCTTAGGTCATATTATAACTTATAAGTTATGACCCTATTGATTTGTAGTCCCGTTATTCCTTGTGTGGGGTAGCTGGGGAGTGAAGCAAAACTCAACCAATATTTACCAAACTTGGTTATGTACCGTAGGTCTTAACTCAGAATCCTGTTGATTTTCATCTCACCCCCGGGAGAGTTATGAAACGCTGAGTTTTTACCGTTAACATATGGCAAGTGACTTATCATTCGATTTTCTCACAGCACAGTACGTATTCATAGATCTTACAGCTTTATTAATTTTTGATCAAGTCTCAATTATAAAAAATTACGTTGTTACTTTATAAATAAGTGGGATACCTAATAAATCGGAGAGTTGACGTTTTTTTCGTTGCATCAGCTCAGTTGACATTGTAATGTCAAAGTCTCTAGTGCGACATAAAACAAATGGGTATCCTGGTGTATCCAAACTTCACGATACGACTTTGTTATGTCCTACCACCTAATGAAATCCATATTTCTGAAAAATCATGGAAAAATTTACATCATACGAGACGATATAAATGAACTAAAATTAGAATTAATTTTTAAATCCAAAAGGTCAGCCATTTGACCTGTTAATATTAGAAACTTGAATTTTAAATTAGATTATTAATTTAATTCTGAAAAGGTTTAGCTGCCTATGTCTTAATTGTATTTTTAAGTTATAACAAAATAGAGATATTAATGCACTCAGAATGATATAAATGAACTAAAATTAGAATTAATTTTTAAATCCAAAAGGTCAGTCATTTGACATGTTAATATTAGAAACTTGAATTTTAAATTAGATTATTAATTTAATTCTGAAAAGGTTTAGCTGCCTATGTCTTAATTGTATTTTTAAGTTATAACAAAATAGAGATATTAATACACTCAGAATGTAAATGTTTCTAAAGTTAACAATCCTTTGAGTTTGAAACTAGACACTCGGTCTGAGTGTAATCTCCAAGCAAATTTCTTGCGTAAAAGAATTCAATACAGGATGCTAAGCAATAAATGCTACAGTAATATTGAATCCTTTCTAAATGTTGCCGCCTATTTCCTGGCAACACCTTTCTCTTGGGAGAAATCGAAAAAGGGCAAAGGAACCCTTATCCTGAAGCCAAGAAAAGTACTCCTTTATTCGGGTTTCATCGTTGGTATGCACACGTATACAGCATTCCTAATCATCCAAACTATTCGTTGGAAGATCACTGGACAAGACAACACAATACCTTTCTATTTCTTGTATGGCTTGACGCTCTGGGGACCATTATTTTGTAGTATCGCATTTCAAATTTTGCGGAAACGGCAACTACTCAGGAATTATGTGATGCAATGGTTCCGATTTCTTGAGAATATTCAAGGTGAGTAGTTTTACACTTTCATTTATCCCGGCAACCATTTTGATAATGTCGTTGTTTATTGTTGTACGCAGAGACCTTCATGAAATCCCGTGATCCAAATGCTTGCCAAGATAACTGGTATCTAGACAATTTGATTGTCCTTCTGGGAAAATTGATGCCACTTAGTGGATTTCTAATTTCACTCCATTGTCTCATATTCCCCCACTGGCCTACGTATATCACTTCATTCTTAACTCCGGATCAACTAACTTGGCAGATCAGACTGGTATGGTATGGATGCTGGTGGTTTGGACACCAGGCATGCTGGTCATTTCTGCAAGTGGTTGTTGTAATTATGCTGCTTAATGTTAGGTACACCAGACTTGTTCTTCAAGAATTCGTTTGCGATGATGGAAGGCCGTCAACAAAACGATTTGTTAAAAAACAACAAGCCTCGGAAGACTTCCGAAAATTTCAGAATATAAAATCACTGTACATACAACTGCGAATTTTGCATGTTCACATGCTGGATATAGTAGCCATACTACTTGTTCCTCTTAACATCATTTCTACAAACTTGGCTTTGTTCTGCAACTATTCTTTGATTAAGAATTGGGAAAAAATCAACCTTTCGAATAAATGGGTGCTTATTGTTTGGTCCATTGGTGCTTCCGTTGTCATTCCAGTTGCTTTTGGGTTTCTTGGAAATATACGCCACCAAGGAGTCAAAGTTCTCCAGACAATGAGGCAGAGAAACTGGGGTAGCAGCATAAAGAGCAGGGAAATGCGAAGGTTTGTTAGAGCATGCCAGCCCTTAAGTTATAATTACGGACGAATGTATGTTGTCCGGAAAACAACTGTACTCAAATTTCTGAAAAGTGTGAGCAGGGGCACCTTTAGAGCTTTGCTAGCACTATAGAATTATATAATTAACATAAATATATATATACATTATATATTTACCATTGTTCTGTAGTCATTTGCTTTTTGTTTCTAAGTCAATTAAAAATTAGAATTTGTTAAATTGAAGAAAAAACCAGCACGTAACTATTATTAAATTGCTAAGGCAATACAAGCTATGAAAATTGAAAAGTAATAACAATTCAATCGAAAATCCTTTAATCATACTTAGTTGACGTCATAATTTGAGTATCATAGAATATGATTGTGTGTTGTTGTTGTAAGTTTTAACAATACCTTAATGTGTATAACAAGACATAAAAAAAAGACATGTAATAGAAGAGATACTAAATCTATATTAACTCGCCCTTATTCCATTTAAAACACATTATTTTTTATTTTGTATATAGGTATATATTATGTACAAATAAAACCTCTAATCTATTTCTTACATCTGTTGAAACTTAACATATATTATATTTTCTTAAAGTTAATAGGTTTTATGAACAAGACAAATAAAGTTATATTAAATTCACAATCAGCTAGTTGCAATAACAACTGCACAGTTTTCTTTTTATCTTTTTCTGCCCAAATAACATTTTTACAATAAAAACGGGATTAGTTGAACATCAAGCGTTAAGGAGCACAGATGAACAATTTTGTCTTTATGTAGTTTGCCTTCACCAGGAAAGAAAATACTGAGAAAGTTTACCATGTTATGTTATAAGTGACAAAAATTGCATTCAATTTGAGTCCATTTTGAAACATACGGAGCATTTCATAGCTACTCCATTCAAATGGGAAAAATTAGACAAATGAAAAGTAGTTTTGACAACATGGCATGTGTTCTCATTCACTTTCTTCACAATTGAAATTCAACTATACACTGCTTACCTGGCAGCTCAAAGGATCTACCTTAAAACAAATGGCAAAGCAAACACGGTACAATTTTCTTTTCGTTATGTTCTCCTACTCTGTGGTATATTTTTCTCGCCTGTTTTGTTTCAAATTTTAGGAAAACGAAATGAGCTTGTTAGCTACTAGGAGGAGTGGTATCGGTTTCTTGAATATGTTCAAGGTAGGTCACCACTCATCCATCATATAATACTTGTGAGACTTTTTCATTGTGGAAGCTTTCATGAAGTGACGTGAACCAAATTCATGCCGTGATAACTGGTATTTGGACACTTTAATCAGCATTTTGGGAAAGGTAATGCCAGCCATGGGATTTTTTATTGGATGTCATTGTCTCTTAGGTTTCTTGAATATGTTCAAGGTAGGTCACCACTCATCCATCATATAATACTTGTGAGTAAAACTAACCAATTATAATAATTATGTCATCCCTCATATTGTTTTTCATTGTAGAAGCTTTCATGAAGTGCCGTGAACCAAATTCATCCCGTGATAACTGGTATTTGGACACTTTAATCAGCATTTTGGGAAAGGTAATGCCAGCCATGGGATTTTTTATTGGATGTCATTGTCTCTTTTATCCACAATCCACACTGGCCAACTTACCTCACTTCTTTATATAGACCAGATGAACTCAAGTGGGTCACCAATCTTATGCTTTCCTTTCATTACATTCATGCCATATTGGGTTGCTGGGCGATTTTGGAGGTTGTCGTGGTGTTTTTCCTATTTAATGTTTGGTACACATGGCTTCTTCTCCAAGAATTTGTCGGTGGCGATGGTAAAACGCGGCGAAAAATTACTAGCAAGCAGCAAGCTTCTGAAAAGTTCGACAATTTTATAATTTGAAATATTTGTATCGACAACTTCAAATTTTGCACATTTGTTTCATAAATGTAATTGCCGTATTGATTCTCGCACCTAATTTGGCTTTGTTTTCCAACTACTCTTTAGTCAGGCATTGGGAGAAAATGAACTTGGCCAATGCAGGGGTCCTAGTTCTTTGGTCGTTTATTAGTTCAGTTACTATTCCGATATTTTTCGAACTTCTAGTAGCAATATGTAACAAGGGGAAAATGGCATTGCTTTCAATTAAGCATAAAGATTGGGGCAGTAGAATGAGAAATAGAGACGTTAAGACATTTTTGAAGGGATGCCAACCAATAGCGTATTCTTATCGAGGTATTTTTGTGATAACCAATATGAGTGTTTTGAAGTTTTTAAAAAGTTTGAATAGAGGTACTTTTAGGATTTTGCTGACACTTTGAACTCTACCTCAAATGTCAAACCAAGATCAATTTGCCTCAAATGTCAATGTACCTATTTGGTTATTTCATACTAATATCTGTTTCTGAAATCACAATAAATATTATATGGCTAATAATACTAATAATTTGAAATCCGAGTTTAAACTCTTTATATTTAAAATAGGAAAGTTTATCTTGATTGGCATTATATTATTGCTATGTAAATGTACATTCAAATGAACAAACAAACAAGGGAATTTAACGGTACTACTTTGACCAATTTATTCAATTAATGTGATCTTTGAAGAACAAAATACGTATGTTATCTGAGTAAATACATCACAATTAATTATATAACTATCCAATATCTTTAGCCACCTTTCCAACATCCTGCTCAGCTATAATCATTCCTTCTAATCCACTTGTTGTTCAAGTTGTGGTTTATAATAGGAATCACTGGATCTTTTTTATAACAGAAAATCAAAGAAATGTTTACTAAAGTTGAAAATGTTGAAGGATATGTATGTAGTTAAAGCCAAACTTACGAGATACAACTATATCCTCGTCACCCTCACTACGACTGGATAACTTTTTACATCGCTGAATGAATCCATACCGATAACATAGTCCCAGCGTAACTAGAACCAAAGCTGATTGTAAAAACAAGGAAGGGAACCACGGGGAAATCTATATATGACGAAACAACGTAATATTCCTTGTTAAATGTTTCTGTTTTGTTTTCCATTTCGATTTACAAATCAATACAAGTTTTTTTTTAATAGTGGGAAACAAGCCGTCGCTTTCACCGTCAAAGCACATACCTTTGAGCTTTTGATGTAGTGAAGGTGTTTAAATGTGTGAATGTAATGCATATGTTTTTTGCATAATACTTTTTGTTTAAACGCGTAAGCAACCAAAATGTAGAGCATTTCCTCCCAAACTACTTGTAGTTCATTGCCCTATGTTGTACTATGCTTGAATGTGTAGCTACTTCAAAAAAAGGTGTCCGTTTATCAATATTAATGAACATATAAGTGTATCATCCGTAAAATATGGGTCATCTGTGTCGGTAATATATATTGCTGGTCTTCTTATCGGACTAGTACTTGAAAATACTTGTGTTCGTATATTTAAAAGCAGTAAATTGAATTGCGGAAATATTTGTATTGGTACAGTTCAGATTGTACGAGAAAAAAATATTTCATACCGCTTGCACACAAATGATAATGTATGTCACTACAATGCTTGTTATCTGAAAATTAAAAAATGAAAATTAGCACAAACATTTTCCTTGCGCCATGAAATAATTTTTTGTAATGTAATTACGTACGCTGGCGACAAGCCCATACGTCACTGGAAAAGCGTTACTTCCTTTCATGGACACAACATGACTATCCAATTCATTCAAAATCATTACTAAATTTTGGGCAGAAAGGTGAAGACGGTTTTCTTCTGGTGAGAGCCACTCCTTCAATTTGTCCATTTGATAGCACGCGTTCGCCGAAAACAACAAAATTGCACAGGTGGTTCCAAAGAAGTAAAGGAAGCAACTTAGCGCTACTAAATCATAACTTCCCCCTCTGGTTCCGCCCCCCTTTATTAAGACCACGTTAAAGCTGATCGCATATTCCAGAATGGAGTGAACAAGAAACAGCGTCATGTAACTTCCAAATAAATTGTTGATCAAACATGACAGTTTTCTTAAAAATATGAAGATATGCTTTGATTTCATTCCAGGATTTTTTGCTTGTCGTTTCCATACAAGCAAAATTATCGTTAGATTCCAGATATTTAGAAAAGCTGCGAGTAGGCAGCCACATGGTTAGCACAGTCATTAGAAGAAATAGATCAAAAAATGAACTGAGAATTCGAAAGTGGATTATACCGAGAAGTGTCAGGCCGGCTAGGAAAATACTGTTGCTATTAATTATGTAAAATGCGACACGTGATTCTGCAATAATATTTTGTATAAACGTGTCCCAATTCCAGTCGTCAATCAAAGCATTGTCACGTCCCAATGTTGACAAAACACCAAGTGTTGTACAAGTAGATACGGTACAATAAAAAATGACAATATATTTACGGGAAATGAAAATAGATTTGGAAATAAGGTCACGATGGATGACTAGCAAATTTAAAATGTCAAGAATTTGAGTTTGATGCATCCATAAGATTTTTATCAAGTTTAGTATCATGCACGAATTCAATAATTTCAAACAAAATTGGAAATAGCTAGAGGGATCAAAATTTGCCTTTGGTTTAGGGATTTTTTGACGGATATGATACACGATCCAAATGACATCCAACAATAAAAATAGAGAACATATTGTTTTGCGAAACCAATTGGATTTTACAGTGAAAAAGGATGATGAACCTGTCAATTTTGAAGTTCTGGTAATTCGATTTGGAGAAAGAAAGACGAAATAAGCAAAGTCCGTAAATATCTTTAGAAAGTTTGTACATGGTACGGCTGGATTGTATTGGTTATGTTTTGCAAATAAATCTGTAGTTTTACTAGGAATACTCATTTCTATCATGTTTTAGTGACTTGATTTCCAAAACTACATAAATATATTTAAGTTTCAAAAAAAAATTTTAGCATGAAATAAATTACAATAAAAAGGAGAAGAAACTTTATAAAAAGTGAGTTCAGTTATACTCCTACATACAATAATATTATGATGTAAAACGACCCTATGAATATTAGATTGAAAGAGTGCTTTCCAATATTCCAAATACTAGTAAGTATTTGCAATGGGTGGAGTAGTGTGTATATAACAAATGGGTATTTTGCACACATGCGTTATGTTATGGTGCACCCTTATTTTTGTAATAAGTTGAGGTGGCAATCTCACCTTCTGCACAAATCATTTACTTTGTTTACGACTCAAGTTAACCAAATGGATATTTTGCACACATGCGTTATGTTATGGTGCACCCTTATTTTTGTAATAAGTTGAGGTGGCAATCTCACCTTCTGCACAAATCATTTACTTTGTTTACGACTCAACTTTAATATTTTAATGGAGAAATTCAACTACAATATTTAATGAAAAGAACCTACATTTTCCCATTCCACTAGCCATTATTATGATAATTATCATCCAAGCCAACAAATTTATAACTAATGAGTTTTACCTTTACTTGATTTATGGTCATATTTAGTTTTTATGGTGCTCATCGTGTTATTTCTTGGCGGCAGCACCTAAGCAGTGTTTCTCACAGAATTCGTGACTTTTGAAACTGTTTGGACGCCGAGCACAATGAGAATCATGAACTTTCTTGCATTGCTTGATATCCGTGTTAAAGAAGTAGGCGCCTCGGTGGACCTTGCACGGATGGTCGTACGGATGATGCTTACAGTCCTCTATAACGTATACGGATAGATAAATTAGATAATTTGTAATATTCATTTTTTGTACTAGAATTATACAATTAGATGGAAACTTACTATGGAACACGACTCCAGAAACAAACGGGCATAAAGCCACTGCCATCAAGACCAACGTTATTACAAGTTTCATGCTCCCCATTTAAAAAAAATTACCATAAGATAACTAAGAAAAAATGATAACGCTTCATTTGTTTCAAGTCTAAAGAAAATATTGTGCATTCATAAGTCACGCATCCATCTACATCATAATCCAACTTCATTAGGAAAAAATCACTGCCTTTAAAAAAAATCAACCTTCTCCGAAAGGTTGGTGTTTTACACAATAGACAATAATTCATTTAGTATAAATTACCTTGAAAAAGTTTCATTGTCTACAAATCTGCACGTGTAACGGCAACCAAAAGAAAATTTTGTATCTCGAAAATGTGACAAACATACATGGCATTATACCATTGGTATATATGTGTAGTATATTATGTGTTTTGTGTACATAGCCAATTACTTGATTATGATGTGATGGATGATTGTGCGATTTGATTACAATGAGTCTATTTTTTACACGAGAAATTATTGACATTAAAATGACTAATAATACCTGTATTTCGTAATGAAAGTAAAGCTGTATGACTTGTAAAAACGTAGTTGTGAGTAAATCAAAGGATACGTCACTTTGTCATAGATTAAAGGTTTAAAAAAATTTGATTCATAACAAAAGGTTTCCTTGAAAACTTCCCCGGGAGATGAGATGGGGGCTGATAAATCAACAGGGTTCTGAGTTATGACTTATGACCTAAGGTGTATCTGATTACCAAATATGAAGACATTTAAATACACCGTTCTCAAGATATCCTGCTTTCAGACGACGGACAACCTCGGGTAATTTATGTACCTATGTATGTTGATCTACGTATTACTTTGCGCTAAGCTAAATTGACTGGTTTTATGTGAATCGAATATAGGTATTCAACGTTGCGTAATTTTTTATGACATACAAGGGTACGTAACTACATTAAGTAAATTTTCTTTATATATATGCTTTATATCTATCATTATCATTATATATGCAGAGTGCTAACAAAAAATATTTCCCTCTTTTACAGACACATGTACTAAAAGAGTAACTTTTAACTTTTCAAAGGTAACTATACTTGAATTAGAACCAATCCACTCAGCGTAAGTTAAGTTAATTCACTTAGGACACGAAATAAAGAAAAAGATAAAAATCGCATTTTACACTACTCCACTTTCGTCATATTAAATGGATGCATGCTTTACATTTTATAGATTAGTTGCGTAACAAATGTATAAGTATGGGTGTTGGTTCATAAAGCATACTAAATTCACATTCATAAAGAAACGCAAAAATTTTGACCCAATTTGTTGAAATAATTGTGTTGTGTAGTAGTATTGACCTTTAGTCCGTGTAGAAATGACCAGAAATGGGGTTTTCTTGAAACAACCATGCAAACATTTACAAATTTCTTGCAAGTGTTTGCAAACTTTTCCTTTATCCTTTTTATCTCACCAATCAGCTTTTCTCCTGACAAACAAGGTTTCTTTCAAATTAGGACCTGGTGGCCACAAAAAATAATTTGCTTCATTTTCACCCTCCTGGACATCATCTGGATAGTTGATCATGTTTACACTTCTGTATCCATAGGCTCCAGCACCCAAGATCCTTCAAAACATTTCCAGTTCTGTCTCAGTATCCTGAGTGCTATTTTCAAACTTTTATTTTTCAAATTATTTTGGTTCCGTCAGCAGAGCTTGCTTAAAATTCTGAATTATGTTTCTAAAGAAGGGAGTATCTTAACCATTAATCTTACTGTAGCAACCCGAAATCAATTAATATGCAGCAGAAAGTTAGCCATTTCAATAGTATGCTCCGTTTACTTTTCCGTGGTCTTTTGTAACATTTTTAGCGCTGGTAGAGCTCATTCAATTGATGAGCCAATTTGGAGCTCGGATCGTTTCTGGAGAACCTTGACAACCACGTCCCCACTATCGTTCATTCTGCCCAAGAATAATAGGTTTGTCATTTTGGTGGCTTCGATAGGATATTTCCATTCGCGCATTTTGAGTTCTTACGTTGATCTCTTTCTCCTAATCATCTGCATGACCTTGTGGACTTGCACAAAAACGTTTGCGCTGTATCTCCAGGAAAGTGAGATAGAATCGTATGTTCAAGACTCACGGGATATTTTCAAGACAACAAAGCTCCAAGTTCGCCCGAAACGTCGATCATTAGCGGAAAAATGGACAGCAATACAAGCTAGTCTTGATTTTCTCCAAAAGTTGTCCGCCTCCTTAAATGCAATTTTTGGGTCATATGTCACCATTTTTATGACTGAGTCAATTCTTTACTACTCCATTGGATTTAATGATATATTCGTGGAAGCGGCATTGGAACATGATGGTCGTGATTGGGGGATTATGATACGCTTCTTAATGTTCTTTGGAAGCACTTGCATGATTTTTATCACCGCTGCAGACGTAACATTTCAAATGGACAGTTTGAAAGAGTGGTTATCAGTGGAGGAAAATAGAATGCAGGTGGAGGTGCATCATTTGCAGGTGCTCTTAAACGAAGTGGATACACATAAAGTATCTATCAAGGGAAGTAATATATTTCCTATTACATATGGCGTGATAGCAAATGTAAGTGGATACCACATAAACAAATTATCTTATTACTTGGTTTGGTAGTCATAACCACAACACCCGCAAATTTTAATTACTTTAATAATGATAATGATTAATTTTTTTCTCCAGATTGGTAGCATTGCTGTAACTTACTTCATAATTTGTGTTCAAGCTTAACGGCAGTTTTTCTTCTTAATTCATTTATTATCAAGGGTACATTTGGCTGTAAAATTGTTGTAGTGAATCACCATTGACGATTACGGCGATGGTATATTCTGTGCACAATAAATTTACCAAAAAAATTAAAGTCTAATTCAGTGTCGAATGTCTTAATTTATTTTATACTCATAATAATTATCCTTGTTGGTTTTAGTGTAGTGCATGATTTTAGTTCTTAAGATCAGTTAAAATATAATGGATTCAATAACAGTAATAGTGGCTGACGACATGAAGGATTTAAATTTGGGTGGAAGGACGCTCAAGAGGAAGCCTAGCTTAATTAGAATGTAAGTAATTGCAAAGAAATACAGCGTTGTAATGCAGAAAAAAATATTCAACATTTCAATTTTAATATTTTTTATTTAATGACATATTTTTATTTTTAAGGGGAACCAAGATGTTGGGAATGCCCTGGAAGAAGTTTCCACTTTCCTCGCCTTCGAATACTTCAATAAAACAAAATGAATGCTATGAATCACTGGAATTGATGGGGGCCACGTATATGGAAAGTGAGGGTGTTGTTGTAAATGTTGCGGATCAATGGGGGATCGACAAGCTACTGTATCAACAACAAAGGGATAACGTAACCCATCTTATTTACGGAGAAGGATACGATGGAATCGAGAATCGTATTGGATTACCAGGTGAACTTGTGTTATTTTTGGGAAAGACCCCGAATCTGAAAACGCTGGAATTTCGTGGTTTCTGGGATTTTACAAACATTCCCGATCTGACAGACTACCTTAAGCATTTCCCAAAACTACTTCAACTAAACAAGCTAGTTCTTCCCAAGGCGGGCAAATTCTTGGATCGCATGGGCAGTATTCTGACGGGAATATATGGAATGAATTTGGAAAGATTGGAGTGTTCCTCCGAATTTTTGGAGGGCTCTGCTTCTGACGCAATCATGAAATCTATTCCAGGCTTACGGGATCTCAAGATATTCAACACATCTGCTTCTGCTGTGAACAAACTGCCTGAAATGGATTGGAAATTGGAGAATTTGGAGTTGGGACGATGTCGAGGAGGAGAAATGGAAACTGATCTAGAATTGGAACTTTGTCATGGTATCCCGATGCCCATGTTGCAAAAGGTTGTCTTAAAGTTTGGGAAGGACTTGGTGAAATTCAATTACTCATTTCCTGTTACTGTTGCACAGAAGGAGCTAGCTGAAGTAGCAGAATTTGAAGCATTATTAAGAAAGTTCATACCAAACGTTTAACGTTGTAGTAAGTTATATTTTTTATTTTAATATATGTTAAAAAAATAATGCAATAAATTATTAAATTATTGTGCTTGATCATTCTTGTTCGCATGTGAGTTTCCGCAACTGAATTGTTTAAGCAATTATTTTATAGTGATGGAACCATTTCCACGGCATATTTCAATAGGCTGCATTTGCACCTGAAGGATGATCATTCCGTATGTAATTACTGCTCCGCAAGTCTACTCATGCATATATGAAATAAAAATATTTCCAATTATTAAACCTTCCATTTCGTTGAAAGTTTATGTTGTATTTACCGTTGTCAAAAAGCGATGAGTAACCATAAAGTATCTACAATACAATCCCAAGTTATCCTTATCAATGGAATTTGAGAGAATAGAAAGTTTGAGGCGATCATCCAACGACATTTCTCGATTTAGGTTAAAATGGACCCAGTTTTTGAAGGACTCTTGGATCTATGAGAAGATGATGTTTTAAATTGTATAAAAATAAACTTGAAATTATGTATATGCGTTGTCATTTTTTAAATCCTTACTAATCTATGAAATTCACTCCCAGTCCACCAAATCATCCCACTGACAATAAGCCACATCAAATAGTTAACATCTTCCACCATTTGGCCAACTTCTAGGAACAAAAAGGGTGTTTGTATTGCATAGGTTAGATTGCAAATATAATGCGTTACCATCACAGTTCCAAACACGCTATTGGCACAATTTGAGATCCTTTTCATTTTGTCATAAATGTGTACTCCCTGTTAAGGATAAATTCATATAAATCATAATTGCACACCTACAGAAATCATTACTTTTGGCAAACGTCGCGTTGTACTCCAACAAAATAAAAAAAAGTTAACTACCTCGTAAATGAATACAGTTCCACTATCAAGTGTTTTCTGAACCTCCTTCCCAACTTGTCTGAGACCGAGTGCGACCGACAGAAGAAGTGTATGGGGCATCGAGCAAAAACATCCGCCATGAAATATTATCAACTTAAAAAACCCTTGGAACCCTTTAACCATTCCTTTGCAGAACCAGCCCTGATATCTGATTTGAACATTTTCTTCTGACAATATTCCAAATCCCTTTAAAATGCACAGAATTCCGTCAGTCATCATCTGTGCACCATGGGTAACAGTGATTTGTCCTGTGTTGGAGCACAAGTTTGTGATGGAACTCGTAAAGTAGAAGAGTACGGGGCAAAGCCAAACCTTTGTTTTTGCATCAAAATAATTTTTAAACAGATTTACGTTGATTATTGAATGATAAAAATAAATAATAATGAGTACCACTGCTGACGGTAAATGCAAAACATCCAACGAATCCTCCAGACACCTCAAAAATTGGCATATTTCTTCTTGCCTTATCCAAAGGATAACTATTACAGTAGTCACGGATAACCATGTCAATAGTAAACAAAGAAGAATTAGTACTCCAGCAGTAATCACTTCTCCGTTCCTGGAAAGTTCTTCCAATTCCTGCACTGACCTTGTGACCCAAAACAAAAAGGAAATAATGTTTCCAAAGACGAATAATATAAAAATCGCCTGTGTGAATAACAATTTAATATTATTAGCCATCCAATTAGATAGTTAAAAAATATGTACACGTACGTAAACATGTGCGTAATAATATTTACCTTCTGAAGGGTATTGAATGGAACCACCTTGTAGGTTCTCTGGCTCTCAGACCATTTCACCGAAAACGGAAATAAAAAGAGTTTGGAGTAAAAAGAAACCGCCTTTGCAAAATAGGCTGGTGCTTTCGGCTCTCCATAAAAACCAATTATGTTGTGATGATCACGTTGAGGGTTATAGGTATTCTTCTTCATCTTTTACTATTAACGCAACAAATTTATTCACTTTTTTACAGTGCACTAATACCAGTACCAGTAGTATGTACAAAATGCTGACATTGGACACATTTTATCCCGTCGAGAGTAAAATACAAACTAGCCTTTCTTCCTTTGGGACGGTGCCTTTTTTATGAGAAAAGAAACGAGTCATCAGAGATCCAACAATCCATATCCCATTTTTCCATTCAAATCTTCTAAAGCAACATAAGTCCCAAGCTAATATTTTACTTTACTTTCACTGCGGGCTTCCTTGGTGGTAGTGGTAACCTAAAACGAACGAACGTGATACATTATTCGCATCTGTTGTTATGAGGAGAGTCGTTTTGTTGCAAGGCCAAACCAGTAACAAAGAATACACCAATAGTATTGCACCCAGTTCAAGTAGTCCAAAATGGGGAAACTCGGTCTGGAGATGAGAAACGAAATTTGCACACTATAGAAAGAACGACATCATGATTTGTTATAAATTGAAAATCCCTTCATCTGCTGACGTTGATCCTTTGTACCATTCTGTTTTTAATTTAAACAAAATATTTCGTAGAAACGGAAACGCATGTTTTATATGATTCAAATTTTGTATTAAATTCATTGGTTCATTTACCATACAGAAAATATTATTTCCTTATGATTCCCTCAAGGAACAAGTGGACAGTAAAATAATAAGTAAGAAAGAAGATAGAAAGTACACACATAACAATCGCAATTTTTATTTGCTTCCTGCAGGGCTTCACGTTCCTTCATAAAATCAACCATCTAAGAATACAAAACTGTCTTATTCAACGCACATGATTAACGAAATGATGAAGATGTGCAACACAAAATAAATAGCTACATAGCAATGAATTTTTTCTAATAATATTTGCATCACTATAATTGGTATTCAATTCACCAGCAGCTCCAGTATCTCTCAAACAAGCAGCATACTTAAGGAAAGCGTAATAAAAATCATGCTTTTTCTCAGAGAAAGTACACCCGAGAACACATGAAGATGAAAATCAGTGCAAAGTAAACGAAGCATTGTTTAGCATATATACATACATTATTGTCACGCAACCCACAAAATCCCCCAAGGTAGTCAGAATAAAAATACATACACAATGTAGCAAGTTTCACAAGAATAGGGATCAAATATCATAAAATTGATTTTGTCGAGGACCGGAGCGCTACGTGGATTGTGAATATTGTTTACCCAACAGCTATAAGGGGCCGTTCATTGACAACCAACCATTTTTTCAGGACTAGATTAACATAATGTTATATACATATATTATACAAATGTTTGCACAGAGGGAATATTAGAACTGAATCGGCTTAAAGTATGAAGGTTTCCAATTTTATCAGATCGCACATGAGTGGCTGTATTGACCATACGTTAGCCATCCAGGATATATAATATGTCTCAGAAACTCGTACATTCTCCACAAGTGGGTCCACCAAACTTTTATAATAGTCGACGGAACTTTCTTTTTTCACACATAGCAGTCTGTTCCCAAGGTCTTTTTTCATTCTATTTTTACGTTTCACGGTGTCTGTGCCTTCCCGAGACAAAATGTTCTCCCAACCTTTTCTTGGAGTTTGGTGATGGTGTTGAACTTGACTCTCAACAAACAACTGATTTCTAGCGACGCAAAACAGTAGCCCAAAACGAATTCGTGGTGAGTGCGAGTATAGTATATCCATGCTTCAGTAGACAGCTAATAAATTGCATCAATAACTCTGTTTTTCTCATACGTTGTATGTAGGAAGTTCACATTAGGAATTGGAATTGGGAACTTTTACACTATTTGTCAATTTTAACTTGGTGAAAATATTCACGATTTTGATAAACTTTTGAAAGTTTTTACTTTCACTTTAACAACCATTTTAAAACTTTTAATTCGTGTTAAACCATGGAATAATTATTTTTATAGTCAAACGGATGACATGTCAATAATTTTCAATTAAATTTGCCCCTGACACAGGCAAACTCATACATGATTTACTTTAGCATAAAAATAAAAAAATGCATGCATAATGTGTGTAGGTATATATGTCATGTTCGCAAAATAATTTGATTGTTTATCATTTGCAGTAATGACATAATAACATATTATACAAACTTTTACCTAAAATGTTTGTTATAAAAAGAAATTGTCAGAAAATTGTACCTTTTCATACCAATAAAGTCAATCATAAGAACAACAAACAATCAGTTAGAAAGTGTCATATGTAACATTATAGCACCCTTTTTTCCACACCATCTATAATTCATTACACATTTTGATTCGACAGAGATAGTTGGGGGATTTGAAACGGAACATGGCTATTCCCAGCTCACCCACCACTTTTCATTTGGCAGTGGACGATTTATATATTTCTATGAGATTTTTGCTTTGTTTCGGAAGAATAGTCGGATTCATTCCAATTTGTGGACTTTTCCAGAGAGACCTGAATCGTGTTTATGCAGGGTATGCAAAGGTTTCGGAAATCCACATTTTCAAAAATTATTTTGCATAATAATAACGATAATCTACTACTTGTCCTTTGGGATAATTTTAACTCTATAGCAACCGATGGAGTATCGCCAGAATCATATCGACTGTGATCCTTTGTGCACTGATCATATACACAACTCTCTTCTCTATCAGTGTTAACATAATTGGTGCTCGAGACGCCAAGGGGATCGCTAAAAGTTTCTCTGCTGTAGTGTTCAGCTTTATTGGTCTTTACGTGTAAGTCATCCAAACAGGCATTTCGCATAAGCAAATCTAAATTTTAAACAGTTAAACTTACAATAGCGTTTATACTTTCCAAAAAGATGCATTTTCATGTATCAAAAATCAGCCCAGCTGATACACTGCTTTCAAAAATGGCAACAGCTTTCCCTCACATTTAACAAAGAGGACACGCATCTATTTGTCAGTATTAACCTGATTGCTGGGATTATCCTTACTTCCGGATGTCTTGAAAATTTGTGTGCGCACTGGAAAGTTTTAGCTCTATATGAAAACGCTACTATACCTTGGAAACAAAATTCTTCTGACCATGACACATCCGTGTGGGAAGTCTACTGGTGGATTCACGAATATGGTAAATTTAAGAGAGTAATTCCTTACAGCAAGCTGCTCAGCGTAAGTCTTTTTGTATTCAACAAGTGGTGTTTATATGCATGGAATTTCGGAGATGTTTTTGTTGCCGTGATCGCACATGCCCTTCATAGACGCATTAAATTGAGTTACCAAGCAACTGTCATGGCTTTGGAACGTCACAATCAGCTCATTGATGATATGGGCGTACCGAAACAAAAATTTTGGGCTGCCGTTGTGAGGGATCATGAACAGCTCACAAACCTGCTGAAAGAATTCAGCGCTCTACTGTCTCCGCTAGTTTTCTGTTCTTCTGCTACAAACATATATTTTGTTGGAATAACACTCTGTAATTTTCTAGAGTCAACATCTCCAACTTCTCCGTCTGATACTAACAATGTGGATAATAACACAGTGGGATTTTTGTATGAGGGATTTGACTTGTCAAAATACTTATTATGGCATCGATTATACGTAGCGTGGGCGTTTGTACATTTGCTAGCCAGAGCTTGCACAGTTCTTGTCTGTTGCGCTAAAGTCCACGAGAGCGCCCACATGATGATAAATATTTTGGAGAAATGTCCGGTCGCCTGTTTAACAAACGAAGTGGAAAGATTGGACTTGAAACTAAGAAGTACACAAATTGGTTTGACTGGACTCAACTTTTTCATCATAACCAAGCCATTCATGTTGAAGGTTATTAATGTCATATTCACTTTTGAAATTATATTATTGCAGTCACCAAATATATATAAACAGTAGCAAAATAAGCATGTCTAACCTTGTTTGTACACGCCAATAAATATCATTCCTCAACCAAAATTATAATCATTGCACGACAAAGGCTTACTGATTGTTTTATTAGTTAATATTCCACTAACCAAAATTATATAATAGTTAGATAAATACTAAAAATGCAATTACAAAGATATTTGAACTGGACTGACAATATACAAGAGTCCGTGTTTTGTATCAATTTAATTATCATCATTTTAGGAGAAATAAAACTAAATATTTGTTCTTGCATCATTTGTGCAGTGTTTTTGATTATGATTGAATGCGAACATGTCAGTTAAATTGAATATTAAATTTATGCAAGAGAGATTTTAAATAATTGAAATATTTTTATCCGAAGTATTTTTAGCAGTAATAAACCGTTTAAACGGGGTAAAAGCAACTTTTCAACTGTCAAGTCAAGTCTCCAAATCGATTTTAGCTAATTAGGGGGCTAATTAGCAAAAATAATTATCGTATTCGTAATCAACTCATCGAGTTACATCGATTTATGCAACAAAAAAATTTTGCACACTTTTTGCAAATTTGCGAATTCGGGCGCCACTATGCAAAAATAATTGGCATATTTGTAATTAACTCATCGAGTTACATCGATTTATGCAATAAAAATTTTTAATGCAAATTAGCACTAATTAGCTAATTACTACTAATTAGGGGACTAAATAGCAAATGTAGTTATCATATTCGTAATCAACTCGTCGAGTTACATCGATTTATGCAATAAAAAATTTTTATGCAAATTAGCACTAATTATCTAATTACTGCTAATTAGGGGGCTAATTAGCGAATGTAATCATCATATTCGGAATCAACTCATCGAGTTACATCGATTTATGCAATAAATTTTTTTTATGCAAATTAGCACTAATTAGCTAATTACTGCTAATTAGGGGACTAATTAGCAAATGTAGTTATCATATTCTTAATCAGCGCATGAAGTTACCCCTACATATCGAGTTTCATACAAATTGGCTGAACTGCATAAGAGATATAACGATTTTTGTTGAAAAGTTACGTACGTACGTACACACTACGTACGTACGAACGTACGGAACGGAGCATTTTATAAAGTAGCTAAAGCAAGCTTTGCTACTTAATAAAGCCTTGTCATATTATCCCAGGACACATGCAATGCTTCGGGTCCCAGAATAGTAACAAGACAAACCAACTGAGACCAATGTATTTATGATTGATTGCTACTGTAATCATAAAAATAATGTCAATAATAATAAATTGGTAGTTATTGCTGGAGACGTGTCATCGAAAAGTTACACAAAACTATATATTTTTTCATTTCAATATAGCTACATGTAGATACTGATGCTTCATATCAATAAAAAATTATTTTGTCACCGTTCCATTCAATTGATAAAGCATGCATTTATTATTCATATCATTTACTATTGATTTGATTAATAAGTTAAATCCCCTAATTATTATTTAATTATAATTAATCACCATAAAAAAGGGGGGATTTAGTTTGATAATTGAGATACAAATTCTTTACACTACGCATTTTATTTCAAAACTCTCGAACGTACAAATTGTACTCTTGGGGAGAGTTTTGGCATGGTATTCACTAAAAAGTCAAGTTTGAACAGTGATGGCATGAAATCTCTCAAGTTGTTTTGAGTTATTACATTACATTACCAGTACATCATGGCAATACTCAGTTCGCCAACCACTTTGCAACATACAATTCCACGATAATATTGCTTTGTTTTAGAAGAATATTTTTGCATTTGTGGGCTTTTTCAGATGGATATTTTGCAACATGCTTGCGGGTAAGATGACATAATATTTATGTCAAAATGTTTTTTAAACATGAAAAATGTGTTAAAGTTCTGGTAATGTTGATTTTTTTGTTAAATAAACAGTCCCACCCTTTTAAAGCTACCTATGGAACATGGTTAAAAACACATCAATTGCTGTCATGCATGTCCAATAAAAATGTTGGTTAATTATTAGTCATCGATTATAGTTTATAAAATGAGGTTGTTCCGTTGTTCCATTAAGTCAAACAAAGGAACTGCATCAGTTGTCTACTAATCACTGCAAATTTAAACAAATTTACGGTATAGATTAGTGTATGTAATAATATTATTTAAAATTAGATCCGAATATTTGTACTGTTATTTCAAACATTACCGCGGCGGCTGGTGGTACATGGATCCATTTGTCCTAAAGACAAGATTTTTTACAGCAAAGTCCTATTTTGTATTTATTATGAAATTGAACTAAATGACATTAGAATTAAAATGGTTTATTAAAATTATAAGAAATTATACACAGTTTGATTATAGAAGCACAAATAAGTGAATTGGAACTGACCTCGTAATGTGCGACCTCCATTTAACCCGGTAAAAAATGCAATATTTGCGAATAATAATCATTTAAAACGGTTTTATCGTATTCATGGTCTTGGTATTCCTGTTTACAAGGATAATCATTAAATACATTTGACTCTAAATTAAGTAAAGAAGAAAATAGACAGGTTGTACTCGCTAAATTCACTTAGTGATTGCGCAAATTGTTACATTACATTTTCCACAAAGTGTGATGGGTTCTTCTATGTTAGATCGATGCCGATGCATATAAGTATGACAATGACAACATTTAAGAGCACTCCAGATCAAAAGTAAGATGGGAGAAATGTCATTTTACTCCCTACACGTGTGAGTTTAGTACTTACTTTAGAGGATAACATAGAAATTTCCATTTTGAGCACAATATCGTTCCAATGTAACCCCACATTATCATTCACAAGTAATGTTTTATTAAAGTAATGACTTTTATATTGTTTATATTGTTAAAAAAATATGTTAATGAAATTACTAAGCAAACAAGACCGGCAAATATATATATTTTTTAAATTAAGCAACATTTAACATCAAGTCCAATAACACATTTTTTCTAGTTTGCAATTTGTCTTCCTATTGAGCATTAAACAATTTCTCCCGAAAATGTCAAAGACAAAATTGAAAGCCATGGTTATCGCCAGTCCATGTGCATCTTTACATTTTGCAAAGGATGATTTATACAATTCCATGAGAATTTTGCTTTGTTTTGGAAGAATTATTGGATTTGTTCCCATATGTGGATTATTTCAACGCGATTTAAATCTTGTTCACACAGGGTAAGAGCACAGGTCTAAAGCACGTTATATAAATTGCAAATTACAATAACTTTAATAATATTTATGAACTGGCACATAAATATACTATACCTTCCAGATACCGTTGGAGCATCGCCAAAATCACATCAACGTTACTGATTTGCGCCTTTCTAATCCATTCAGTTATCTATTCCACGAGTGTAACAATGACAGGAGCTCGTTATGCTAGTCAAATTGTTAGAAGTTGTCATTCCTTTATTTTTTCACTTATGGGTCTATTTGTGTAAGTACATCAAGCTGACATGTTTACTACTCGTAGGCATTTTTTTCTATATTACTGAGAAAAAAATATAAATTTATTCTTGTAAAATAATAACAACTTTTTCTTTCGTAATACAAACAGATGCATTTTTATGCGGGTAAAATCTGCCAAACTGCTTTATTGTTTTCACCTATGGCGTCAGCTTTCCCTCACTTTTTACAAAGTGGACACTCATCTGTTTACAAGGATCAATCTTATTTCTGGGCTCATTTTAACGTCCGCTATACTTGAAAATGTTTGCGGGCACTGGAAAGTCATAGCAATTTATGGACAAGCTACTCCACCTTGGAAACAGCAGGATTCTTCTTACAATCATGATGAGGACACATCAATATGGGAAATTTATTGGTGGATTATCCAGTACAATAAATTCAAAAAATTTATTACCTACAATGAGCTCCTAAGCATATATCTATTTCTTTTCAACAAGTTTTGTGTTTATGCTTGGAATTTTGGAGATGCGTTCATTGCCGTAATTGCGCATGCCCTTTACAAACGTTTTCAATCCAACTATCAAGCAGCCAGAACGATATTGGAGTATCATCACCTGCATCATATTGAGAAAAATTATTTTGGCTTCATGAAACAAAGGTTTTGGTCCCATCTTCTGAGGGACCATGAAAAACTGACAGATCTATTGCAAGAATTCAGCGTTCTGTTATCTCCATTAATTTTCTGCTCCTGCGCTGTAAACGTATACTTTGTTGGGATAACACTATTTAACTTCCTAGAGTCAACTTCGGCAACAACTACCCCGACAGTCAAAAATACCGCTAGTAGTAATAACACTATGGGTGGATTTTTCGTTGAAGGAGTTGACCTGACCAAGTATTTTACATTCCAACGTATTTACGTCGGGTGGGCATTTGTACACCTGCTGGCCAGAACGTTTACAGTTCTGCTGTGTTGCGCAAAAGTTAACGAGTATGCCCATAAAGTAATCAATATTTTGGAAATGTGTCCGGCCGCCAGCTCGACAAAAGAAATGGAAAGATTGAATTTTCAGATGAGAACTACAAGTATTGGGCAAATCAATATTTTGGAAATGTGTCCGGCCGCCAGCTCGACAAAAGAAATGGAAAGATTGAATTTTCAGATGAGAACTACAAAGATTGGTCTAACGGGACTACACTTTTTTACCATAACCAAACCATTCATCTTGAATGTTATTAATGTCATATTCACATTTGAAATTGTGTTGTTGCAGTCATCAAACATGGTCACACAATAGTGAAATAAACTGAAATAATAGTAAAAAGATTACATTGAAGCGTTCGATTTTAAAATTGTATCTTTAATTTATTTTTGCCTGATTATGTCACAGTAACTCCCCAAAGTGCATTTACCAATCAATTTTGAATTTTTTTTTTAACTTTTGCTCGGGCATCGTGGCGTACAAATGCTTATTTCGAAATAGATTAAAATGTTATGTAGCTCAACAATTATAGTTTTCATTCTGTTATGTATGTGCAACATATTGTGTAAGTGAACGTTGAAATAAAATTTGAAATGTTGAATGTTTTTAAAAGGGCTGGCCGGCCCATATTTTATTTACTTGCATAAATTGATCCATTATTAAAATCATTACGCAAATGTGGGTTTTTAGGGTGTGTGCCATCACGACACAGCATTATCCCCTTACTCAAATTGATCTCATTGTATTGAACTTTCACTTTGTTACGTAGCTGTGTAACAACTAGTATTGACTTTGGTAGGGCTCGCTGTTTGTTCGTCTAAGAGCACGATATCTTCAGAACGGTTTACTCAAATGTCTTCATATGTATACCTTAGATCAGAACCCTATTGATTTGAAACCCTCATCCCCATCCCCTTGGGGTCAAAATCCAATCAACTCAACCAATCTTGAACAAACTTGGTGTACACATACTTGATCTTTGATATTAGATATCATATAGATATAGAATGTGACATCATTCTATAGTTCTAATTGAGCATCAAATGAACAGCTTAACAATAAAAAAACTCACAGCTACGTACTTACAAGTCAGGTATTTGATGTTATCATATGACTTTTTGTGAACGCGTGAAAAGAAAAGAAACTATTCACAGGATTTTTGTAACCAGCCGTTGCTATAAATTTATCTATTAACTTTCGCAGTACAATACGCATCGCATCAGTTTATAATTGTTAGATAGCTCTAGAATCATGTGCTCCATTCCTCTAAACAGCTCGCCTCTCACAAATTTCTACAAAACTTACTTTCAAATAGATTACTTCCTATTATGTTCGCCTTTCCGGATATCACTTTCTGAGGGTCAAACTAGAACATTTGTCAAGAAAAAATGGTGGCCTCAAAATTTAATATGTGTCTGCATGACCTCATTAACTATCTACTGGATACTTATAGGTCTTGGATCCACAACACCACCAAAACAACAAACTTCAACTAAAAACCCCGCAATTCTTTTTGATACCACATGCAGACTGATTAACTCAGTGGGACTCGTGGTAACAATCAAGTTGATATGGTGGGACCAAGAAAAATTCCTTCGAATACTTAACTTCATATTGAAACATTTTAACAATGGTACTACTGGTGAGAGACATCGACCCAAGAGAAGATTTTATATTCCTTCTACAAGGCTCATTGCGATTGGTATATGTTCCGCTTACACTACAATTGCTTTTTTGGATGCCATAACTGAGAGGGGTGTGGGGTATTACCAAAAGTCTTACTTCCAAGAAATGGGTAATGAAAATATGGAATCATCAAATGACACAACAAACAGTCAAAAATTATACTTCTTTCAATTTTGACAAGGTTATTCACATCCTCATGAAAATCGGCTGGTTTCATAGGTAAAATATTTACTAAATTAATTGGCTTAAATTTCTACTACCATTATTACATTTTTGTTATTATGTTTCCTACATTAATGCGCAGACGTATATTTGGAGCTCACGTAGAGGCCTTCCTTTTGATCACAGCTTGTACCATGTGGGGCATCGTAAGACATTTCATTCTTTCCCTTCATAACCCGACACAAGAATGGGGTAAGGGGGATATTAAATTTATTGGAAAGCATGTCATTATTGAAATGGAATGTCGTCACAAGCAATGGACTGGGATCTATGAGCAATACTTGGCCGTCAAGCAAGTAGCTAACATGATTAACACGACCATTGGTCTAAATATAACATGCTCACTGATTGTTGGGATATTGGAATATGCTGTGGGGCTGGATGAAATCTTTGTGGAAAAGTCCATTTCAGAATTGACAAATTCCATTAGTGTAATTTTTTACTTTTTTAACAAGATTGCATTCGTTCTTGTCTCCGCGGATGTGTGCCGACAGGTACTAAATCCATGTATTAAATTAAAACTACCTACTGCTTGTTGAATCAGTTTTACTAAAATACAATAACTACTTGCACAACATAACATATTCCGTATACCTAAATATAATACATTCCATTAAACTATATATGTGCAATTAGATTTCCAAATTCAAAGAGTGGCTGTCTGTTGATGAAAACCGAGTTGGGATTCCTACCGACCAGTTGTCCTTCATTATAAACGAGCTGGACACGAATGTAGTTTCGATCAAAGGAAGCAATATATTCCCATTAACATACGGGCTTGCAGCTAATGTAAGCAATTGCATAACTGTTTATAACATTTTCAAATTTTGTGTCTGTACAAAAAATAGAATGATAATTTTCTTTACTTTTTTTGCAGCTTGTTGGCATTACAATCACTTATTTTATTATTTGCATACAAGTTTAGGATAATAATACATATGTAGGTATACACAAAGTATTGATGTAAATAAAATTGGTTTTCAATCGATTTTCAAAAATTTCTTGTTTAAAAAATGTTTGGTCCGTTGTCAAGTCAAGTTCTCAGCATTTTATACAATTTCATTGAGGTCAATACCTAACGTATTCTTAATGTTAACAACACAGTATGATATGGGATTAAAAATTATCATTATCATGTAATAGTAATAGTAATAAACTTTTGTATGTAGACAGATTAGAAAACTATTTGCACCAATCCCCTAATTACTCAATAGTTGTATATGCAATGTTTAGGCCCAATCGGGTAAACCCCGTTCCTAGGGGGAGGGGTCATCCCCCGAGGGTAAAACTTATAAAGGGTCGTGCCTCGTGACCATACCCTAAGGTACCTGTGTACTAAATTTGGGTCCACCGGGTTAAACGTTATGGGCGAGAAGAGCGGACAGGAGTGAGCGGCCGGAGGAAAGACACCCCTTAACGATCTTAATAACTATTGCTTAGTAAATTAATAAAAATAATTGTAATGTGTAAATATTATGAAGAG
>JAHZNC010000433.1:0-10107 GCA_027744095.1 Zhuqinia jingwanae
AATGAGAAAGCTAAGTAGGGAATTTTGTGAGCTATAGTAACTAATGTAAAATGTACATAGTGAAGGTTATCCTTGGAGATTATTTTACGTCGTTAAACCCGGTGGGCCCAAATTTGGTAGACAGGTATTTACCTTAGGGTATGACCTCACCACTGACATTTTACCGCAGGGGGATGAGCCCGACATTTAGTATTTTTGTCATTATGTCACGTTTTTCTTGATTATTGTGACCACACTTAAGCATACTTAATTTTAGATACTAGAACAAAGTGCAAGCTTTACAATAAGTTATTGATTGATAACAATATGACATGTGTAACGGTTGGTATGTGATGCTTAACAGCTTAGAGCGTATGTCATTTTAAAGTGAAAAATCGCACAGAAGGAAGGATATTAGAGGATACCTTCCGTGGAAAGCTGCAGTTAAAAATACGGTATGGGTATTTCATGCAGATTGACGTTAGATAAAGACACAAAAATCGTACTGTAATATTTTAGTTTCAATTATTAAAGTGGAATGTTGAATGTTTTAGTAATGGCGGTTCCAGATTTTTTAATAGTATCCACATGCGCCCAACTTACTACAAACATGCAACATAATACAAATTGCATGCATGTACATTAATTGATTCGACTTTTAATCCCCATTACATCATTCATTATTATATATATATGAGAAATGGTCGTTGGGAAGTCGGAAAAGACGGTTATGTGCCTTCCTTTGAAAAGTTCTGTTTTTGCTGTGTCAAAATGACCAATTCAACTGCGGTAAAAATGCAAGTAAAGTTGAAAGTAATTTCTACATTTTTGGGAGGAAATTAGGCTAATATATTTATGCGATGCACACGGGTATCACAGACGCAGCGGATCACATTCCAAAGGTTGAATGTCATCTGCTGTTTTGTTTGTGGTTCAGCGAAAATTTGTCCAACATGTAATCTTGTAAGTACACTTAATGCGTCTTCATGTTAATATTTTTTTCAATAATAAACTAAAAACTAATATATTCATAAAATTAATTGCAATTTCTAAACTCATTATCAAACCAGATAAAACACAGATAAACCCATGCAAGGAAAACGCTACCCTGATGTTTTTAAACTTTATCATCTGAACAGTTCTACCACTACCACCATCCAAATTCATCATACCTTGTAGCACCCTTGTTGCATAAGTTAGCGTTGTTATATTATCAATATCATTATTATGTTTTATACCGCTAAAGTTCCCCCTGGCTATCATTTTGTTCACAACGTCTACCTGAACTCTTAGATCATTAATCTTCTTGAACATTGAAAACATTCCTGATTCAGTAACCGCAGAAATTTTCCCTTTAAATTGGTCAAGAAAGAATATGGGGCCTTCAGAATACCATAACTTGGGTGTGGACAAATACACAAGATCGTTTGAGTTTTCGACTAGATGCCGTCCCCCAAAATGGACCAACAGTGGTTTCAAATATCTCACGTTGGCCATGTGCCTCAGACCAATTGGGTCGTACAACATTGCAAATCTCTGTGATGTGTCACATAGCGACTCAATAAAATCCCTCGGTCCGAAGAAGCGGATACAAGGGAGTTTGACATTTTGGGAAATATTTTGAACAAAGTCAACCTCCCAGTGACTTGTGGTTATCCACCGCATTTTAGAAAATATTCTGTCAAATACGACGTGATAAATTTTACTGGCATTTCGTAAAGAAATTAAATGGTGACGGATTCTTTGTCCCAATACTTTGTCCACCAATACGGTCATGTCGTTCATGTTTGGGTCCATGTATAGTTGAGCGAGTGATGTCGGTATGTTTCCCGGCTGGGGTGACTTTGTTAAATGGGAATACATTTTGCTGGTGTAAGCATTTCTCAAAACTAAGGTGAGCAGAACCCAAATCAAAATAAGGTGCCAGTTTACCTGATTCCTAAAAGAAGCCCCATTATCCCCGTGTTCCAACCCAACCGAATACAACCAAAATGCTGCTTTGCTCATCTTTACTCTACTCATTGCCAAAGCCAAAACTAATCCAAGGAAACTAATTAGAATGCCTAGCCAAATTGGCCAATGTAATGGGAAAAGGAAATTTTGGAGTGCCATTTTAAAGTTTTGCCCACTTTCCTCTTTTCCGAGTACAATAAAGTATCGGAGACCGTCAATCTCTGCGGAGCTGGCGAATGGCGTTGGATTGTTGATCATGGTGAAGTCCTTCGTGTTGGCAACAGCACTGTAGTATCCAATGAGCTTGTGAACAATCTTCCAGCACATTTCAATGGTGCAATTAAGCTTGACTAGAATCAAATTTTTTGTGCATTTTTCTTCCGTTTCATAGTCCCAATAAGTTTCTGCTCTGTGAATATCCAATAGTACATGGTTGCCTTTGCAAGTGTCTTCTGTGCTGGGAAATTGATGTCCTGATACTCCAAAGTTGTTTAACTTTTTATTCCAAGGTAAGGAATGTGAGTAATAATGGGCTGCTACCGGGCTATCTAATTGAATTTCCACAAAGGTAATAAATTGTAATATAATTTCTTGAAGAAAGGAATTAGGATGATCCAATCCAATACGGGCTTTTGAACAAGAAAAGCAGCCAGAGTAAGCTTGGGTTGTGTTGGAATCAAACAAAAATAATTTTGTGGTTTGAAGGCGGTGAGGAATTCGGAAGGAGGTTACTGTCTGGTGAGTAGATGGGAAGGTTAAAAGTAATGATGTGAAATGGGTTAGAAATAATTTATTCATAATTGGATATACGTGAGGTTTTAAATCAGTGAGGAATTCATTTCCCCCTGGTGTTGTAATATTTATGGTAATTTCTGTAAGTTGTAAATTGCAAAAAGATAACTTATGTTTTTGTTGAGTGAGTGGTTTCAAATAAAAGGTTGACCAGGAATTATGTATAAACGATGAGTCATTATTATAATTCTGTTCAAAAACAAATGGGTGGACGACCGTTTAATAATTGACAAAATAATTTGATGATGATGATGTTAGTTGGTCAAATGTAAAACTAGAGTATTTCCAATAAAGTCGTAAAAAGAGGAATGTGCAATGCTGAAATGTTTTCAAAAGTAAAAAATAATTTTCTGACAAGGAAACTACATGACTACGGAAAAATAAACTTGTAGCTAGGTACATGGTTGTTGCGGTTGCAGAAAGCATGTCGTTTGTTTTAGCGTCTTGAACAGTGTTCACTTTAATGGAAAATTGCAAGTTGGAAGTTGGAAGGAAGAAAATAGCAATTTTAGTAATTGTGTTGTAATAAAATGAAAAAATATTTTCAAATGAGTTGTTTTGAAGAACTTTGACATCAAAGAAGGTCACGATAGAGATGGAATGACGAGTCAATAATATGTAGTGATTAGGGGAAAATAGTATTAAAGTACGCATGTTGATAAAGGGGGCGTTCATTTGTAACGACTCCCCTGATGTCATCCACTTTCTAACATGGGCGTGCATGGAGAGTCTAGTTCACATCACCCCCAACCTCAATCCTATTTGATAAACGGCCCCTATCAAAGAAAGCACCATTAAAGATAATTTAAAATTGATATTGTTAACTTATTTGGTAAATTGTTTATTTGTCATAGTTATGACATGACCATTTTGTAATGCAATACATTATTATTATTAGGTAAGTATAATGTGTATACAAGATTGATGGGCTCATCTTTATAATATTTGCGAATATTATAAGCAAAAAACATGACAATACAAAATCCAAACATTATTATGTTCGATAGTGCTTACCCCAAACTACATAAAAGGAAATTCTGGTCAAGTTCATTTTCCCCACTTATTGTCCAATTAGCCGATGGCATATACCAAACTATCAAACAAGTTTTTTTATTAGTGTGGAGATAATTGCTGAAAATTAATGAAAATTACCATTAGTTTAGCGTAAAGCACAATTATTTCTAGCTAATTACCCGCAAAAAAATTGTACTGAGAATATGCTGTTAGGCTGAATTACATATGTTACTGCAGTTTCAGATAAATTAGTTTAATCGAAAAACAATTGCTTATTTCCAAAAACAATTATGGATAATTTCGTCAAAAATTTCAATTTTTTTGTTGCTTTTTTTCCTTAAAAAGCCGTCATTATCTACCCACACCACAAAACATTTCCGCGTAACAAAAAAAAATTGATATAGGTACATGGTATTACCAGCGATTCAACACTTTTGTACTGTGTACAGCTAGCTACTAGAACAGAATCTTATTCTATTACCTCATATGTACATATATTTGTGTATAATTTTATGATAAGCTAAAGCTGATCTGATAACCATGCGAGAAGATGATGTAAAAAGGTCATATGTCCCACCATTCGTCTCCATCGCCGTTAGGACTATTGCTTCTATTGTACTTGTAAGTATACTACATATTATAGTCTATTATAATTATCGTTATGACTATTTCTCATGTTTTATTTTATACAAAGCCGTCATTATCTACCCACACCACAAAACATTTCCGCGTAACAAAAAAAAAATTGATGTAGGTACATGGTATTACCAGCGATTCAACACTTTTGTACTGTGTACAGCTGGCTATTAGAACAGAATATTATTCTATTACCTCATATGTATAGTATTTGTGTATAATTATATGATAAGCTAAAGCTGATAACCATGCGAGAAGATGATGTAAAAAGGTCATATGTCCCGCCATTCGTCTCCATCGCCGTTAGGACTATTGCTTCTATTGTACTTGTAAGTATACTACATATTATAGTCTATTATAATTATCGTTATGACTATTGCTCATGTTTTATTTAATTAAACACCAAACTATAACGTTAATTAATATTTGATAGCTAACCTCAATAGCCTACCTGGCAACATGTTCTCGGGTGGTCGCCGATGATGTTGTTAATCAAATCAACAGTCCCCATGGCGATACTTTCCTGGTTTGTATTTATCGTTAGCATAATAGCTTCCATTCTCCAAATCATCACATCCATCGGGCTCATTTTCAACTTTGGGAATAATTTCAAGAAATGCTCGTACTTATGGATTGGCATTCAGATGCTCCTTCTTTGTTGTCTGATTGTTGCATATTTACTTCTTTTTGTTTTCGACGAGCACGGGGACGGGGTTAGTTCTTTGGAGTTTAGTAACAGGAAGTTAGTATACTTCTCCGAAAAACTTGGCAATGTAAAATTTGATGACCCGGAATCCGCTTTGGCTTTGGCGTTTGTTTTTAGTTGTGTGAATATTCCGGTGGGAAGTGTGGCTGTTGGATTGATTGTTGGATTATATACTCGTCAGTAGTATGAATAATAAATATGAATGGTCAAATATTGAACTATTCATCGTGAAAGTAAAATGTTATGTATCTATGTATATTAATTTGTGATACTTTTGCTTGTGTAATAATAATGTAATTAATTTTTGTAATAAAAAACTATTTTCAAGTTTTTTAACATAATTAAATGAATAATATTTATCTCATAAAATTTATGTTTTAATTCAACTTAATACTTTGCATGAGCACAAGTATAACTAAACAAGCTCACGCCCCTTTTAACATTTTGCACAAAGCAACCATTATTTCTGATTGTTAATTGTTGTTCAATTTAGCATGTAATAAATTGTACCATTTTTACTGAAAATTAATCGTAATTATAGACACATTTTTGTAGACCCTTATTACGAAACAAAAGGCAAATTATTTAAACTAAAATAAATGATTGTGTTTCAAAAGTATAAAGTTGCAAATGGTCTCATTTTAGATAATTGTATGGCTAATTCATTTTTTACATTACATTCATTCTCCATGTTAAAAAATTAATAATTTCATTTAATTTGTTCTTATAAATAAGTATGCTTATTTTTCGTGTTGTAACACAACATCATGTTTGCATGTACACTTTTATGTCATCTGGCAGAGCTGGGTATGAGAGGGGTCTCCGGTATTCCAAACCAGAGTGACCGGGTCTCTCAGTCTCCTAGTCCCTTATGATCAGGCCGATGTTCAGTCTCGATGAAGAGAGGTCTCTTGCCCAGCTCTGCTATCTGGTTCCAGGCTCAAAGTTGTAAGCATACTTATTATAGTTTAAACTGCACTTATATGCATTGCATAACTCAGTTAAACAATAATTGATTTCATTTTATTTTAATATTAGCAATTTCACAGTAATATTTTTTTTTTGTCAAAATTACCCTCAATTTAATTTTTTTGTTATTTCTCGAAATTTCATGCTCAACATAATTGCAGTTCTTTTTACATATTACTCACTGTATTTGATCCATGATCTAGATAAACCTGACATTCTTTAGCCAACAAAGCAGCCAACAATGACACCACTTGCATTGAGCGCTCAATATTTATTAAACAAAATGCACATTTTCAGTGACTTTATGTACAATCTCAAGGGTGTCCAATCCCAAGCCATGCAAACCTTCCACAGCCTTCCATTCTACTGGGATCCTGTACGAAAGTACTACAAAACTGATACTGAATACAGATCCAAACATCTTCGCGAATTTCTTTGCCTGTGCATTTACTACTTTTACGTACATTTCATTTGAGTTCGTGCGGCTCACATATCTCGGCAAACTTAATGAGATTCATGTCGCTCACCATTCTCTTGTTTCAAAATTGTTTGCTTCTCTGGAAACTGGGTGACTGCGTCTCCCTTTTGAATAAAACCATTCAATTTGCTCATCGTTTTTGTCGTAAGCTTCTTATTACTTTCATAGCTAAAAAAAATATCAATCAATAAAACAACTTTCTAATATTTTTTTCGTCTAATTCTGCATTTAATTTTTTTGCAGGGATTTTTCGCAAAGGCTACAACCCAAACAAAAATCACATGAACTGGCTGTGGGATAAACTGGCTTTGATAAACATGATTGCCTATACCGTCGCAGCGCTGGTCTTCACCGCCCACTTTTTCATTTTCCCGACTGATCCGGTTTACTCTGTCCGTCACGTTTTAGCTATACCTATTTTAGGTCCACTAACATTTGTTCTGAGTAGCATAATAAATTTCTATTTTATTTGTAAAGTCATGTGCTCCTTTCTGTTTTGGACGGACAACATTGTTCTCAGCTACTTTGTATTTTGGGAACTAATATATCACGAAACCAGAATGGGGCAAGCCAAATATAAAGTTTCCAATAATTTGCGCAAAGTTCCCAACATTGTTTATTATCATCGATCTCTTCAAATATTCCTGCAAATGTCTATGGAGTCGATGGGCTTGCTACTGCCAGTAACCCACATGGTTGTTATAAAAATGAGTATTTACAGCCAAGTAAGTCTGATCCGGAACTGGGAGAAGATGGACAGTCTGACAATATCTATATTATTAATAAGTTGGACGAGTGTTCAGAGCGTGTGGCTCTTTGCACTTCATTTTTCTGGTCAAATGGTAATCGAAAGCGAGAGGACCAGCTTGAGTTGGAAAGGTGTTGGAATTTGGGGTGATGCAAGAAATACTCGTTTTATAAACAAATTTCGAAAATCTTGTAAGCCAATGACTATTAATTATAATAATGTATATGTTTTAAAGAGGTCTTCAATTTTGAGGTTTTTGAAAACCGTGTGCAGGGGCACGCTAAGAGCTCTGTTGACCATGGGGAAAAGGCGGTACTGAAACCGAGACAATAGTAGTAATTTTTATTACCAGGGAAAACATGTCAAGGGAAACTTTAATTAAATGTCGTTTTATCTATTTTATTCGAAGGTTTGCCCGAAAAAAGTATATGTAATTTGGTGTGGGCTGGTCAGTAAAAAAAAGGAAATGCGTACCTGCGTACCTGTAAACCAACCTACCTTTCAAAAAAATAAAACAATTATTTTGAAACAAATAAGATTATGCATAGAAAATGTGTTTTTTTATCTTCATTTTTTATACTATAAACCGTTTATTAATGGGAATTATTTCAATAAATGAAAAACAAAACAACAACATATACCACAGACGTTGACTGAGTTTGTTTGTAGCAGTGTGTCAAGCGGAGAAAACTTTTTTTTCCTTGAAAATAGCCATGCATTCCTGTAGCAATTTCATGTTAAAACTTCGTCTCTTTCAAACAAAATTACACTTTTTGTTCCACGCATTTCCCTTTTACTGGGATCCCCAACAAAAGCTGTATGTCAAATCCAAAGAGTATTGGGATGCGTTCATTTGTGAATGCCTGTACGCTCCACTGTACAGCATATACTTGTCATTTCATTTTGTCAAGTTGACACTGTCCGAAAATCAGGATGGGATTGGTTTCCTTTCCTTGAATTGCCTCTTCAATGTGCTGGTAAGCTGTCTATATTACATATTGGCTTGTCATTTGGATGAATACCTGGAATTTCTTAATGCGATGATCCAATTTGGGGACAAGATTTCAAGTGAGCATTTACATAATTTAAAAAGGAATCCATTCCGCCCATTCTACAATCCCAACAAAACCACACAAAACTATTTATGGGACAGCCTAACCGTGGAAAGCTTCACAAATCCGATTTGTACGACCACCTTGTTCTCTATCCATTACTTTATTTTCCCCATGGATACATCCTACCCAATCTCATATTTTACTGGACTAAATCCACTTTTTCACTATCTTGTCTATATGATCTATGGCATCCTCAACGCCTACATGATATGTAAAACCATGCTTGCATTGGCATTTCTCGGGGACAATTTCCTTTTAGGCTTTTTCACCTTTGCAGAGCTAATTTGTCGAGAGATGCACATTTATGTTGGACCCCAGGGGCCAAAATCCTTGGGTCGACCATACAAAACCATGTCCAGTTTCCGGAAAATTCAAAACCTGTGCAAATGTTATCGGTGTCTACAAATCATTTTGCGATTTTTCATGAATTCCCTAGGACTTTTATTCCCGTTTACTCAAGTAATCATGTTTTTAATAGCAGTGTATTGCCAAATCAGTCTGACAACGCAATGGCATCAAATGAGTAGAGTCACTTGTACCATTTTACTGTCATGCTTTGTGGGTTGTATGCTGACGTGGATATCCATTTTGGACATTCTTGGAAGAATGCAGACAAATTCGAGGAGCATGGTTGGGTCTTGGATTTGGGTGCCTGTCAACTTTTGGGGGAGTCAGCATAATTTGAAGTTTGTCAAAAGATTCCAGAAAAGTTGTCAGCTGCTTGTCATAAATTATGTGGTTTTTGGGTTGAGGAGAGGAACTGTATTCAAGTTTGTGGAGACGGTGAATAGGATGACATTCAGGGCATTGGTTGCCATAAGGGAGTATAAGTCAATTAGATAATAATCATTAAGGAAACTTACATTAATGCCATATATAACCACTAATATTACTGTATGTTGGATAACTTTTTTTTAAACAGTCAACAATTTTATAAAGTTTATGAATTTTTGGTGCTTTAAATATTAAATACTATATTTGTTTGTCAAGCGAATCAAAGGGCAATACAAAAGCATTATTATTTGTTATTACTCAAAATAACAGACAAAATGTACTAAAGTCATTTATATCGCAAATCATATCAATGTTCCAATCACCAAGAATTTGAGCATATGTGTAAACTCAGTTTGCTGTTGATTTTAGTAATTGATAAATACATGATTACTGATTACATGAAAACATATTAAACTGCAGAAAATGGCTTTAAACTTTCAACCATATTATTATTTAATATATGGTATGATTTTCACATTACAGCATGCTGATCTTTATCATGCATTTAAAAACGCTTAACATGGCATGAAAATCGGAGAGATGTAATCAAAATTAAAATTTGTATTTTATAAAAAAACTTGTTGCTAAACCCCTTAATTATAATTAGAGTAAAGTAAAACTACTATTTATATTAAAAGTCAGTTGTAACAATTTTTTAGCAGAAAGATATATCCCATCTCACCCGACGGTACTTCTGACAGTGAGAGGGGATGGGATTCGAACAACAGTGCAGTCCTACAACAAATTTATAGTTAAAATTATGCTTGATACGCAATCCTGTAATTAAACAATGCATAAGCACATTAATTATCACTCTTTTGGCTATTTACTTTTCATTAAAAAAAGACTAATCGATTTCGTATGATTACTTGTTTTGATGTATGCATATAATTATGTATTGTTCATGCAATAAATGCTGAGTCCAATGTTCAGTTTGTCTAGT
>JAHZNC010000434.1:0-22307 GCA_027744095.1 Zhuqinia jingwanae
CTCGACAGGTATGCATAAAAAAAGGAAGATGTGCATGTAATTACATGGTGCAATGTATTGGTTAGAATATTGAAATGTGTAAAGGGCATGTAATTACTGGTGTGCCTTATGCCATGCCTCTTATAAAAAAGAAAATATGATAAAACCTAGTGCTTCATATTTATATTAAAATATGATTTATATATGGTACCTGCAGAGCATATTTTATTGGCTCTGCCTACTTACTTAACCATTGTTCATTACATCGTTAGCCAAAAAAATAGTAACGAGATGGGTGGAACCTAACAAAAGGAACGGATGCGGATGGATGAGTGATGCATATAATGCTCTTTTATTACTTAATATACATATTTTAACATATTTGAAGACGAAAAAAAGAGTTTGTTACGCAAAAACATGGGAATATTGTGTGCCAACCTGAATTTTAAGTTTAGACGTAGAGATAGCTAATATTACACAATACGAATACGGTTCCGGTATTTCGAATCAAGTATGAATGAATGGTGGTAGCTAATACAAAAATTCTTGGATTTTTTATTTATTATTTAAAACAAATGTTTTACAGGAGCTGGACTCTTTGGGGCAATAGCAAACGTATGTTTCCCGTCACTAACAATTTTTTCAACCGCCCTTATCGGCAGTGCAGCCGTTACCGTGTCCTTTGATTATTTTGTGGAACAAATGAAAGCGGCCATTTGGGTGTTTTCTCATGTCAAGGGCAAGGGAGACAATGGCTTTTTTTGCTGGTTCACCTGGCTACTTCTTGGCCTTTGTCCTGTGCTCGTTGTTTTGGGGTTCTTTATTCAATTGCTTGGCACTGGAAGGGGATTCACCATACATACCTGTAAGCTGGCAACTATTATATGTGGCAACGCTAAAAAAAGTGGGATAATTCTAGCTGATGCATTTATACAACTTTTTTTGTTACATTTTATTTGATAACCGTAGATCCATACAAGAAACGTCAGCCGCCTCGCAGGCTCCTCACACGCGAAGAAAGGGCTCTGGCTCGTCAAGCAAAATACCGCTATCTGTACCAGATTCGAACACAAGGTGGAGATATTATTAGTGAAGCATACATCGCCCAATTACAGAAACCGCAAGTTGACACAATGTCTACACACATGTCTACATTACCAACGCAGGAGGATACAGCAGAGGATTAAATAAGTTATTGTAAATACAGTTTGTAAAAAAGAGAAAAAAATGATAACGCATCCAGTCATCAATGCAAAAAAAAAGTTATTTAATACACTATTTGAAAATCAGGAATCTGCTAAAAACAAGTACATTTTTAGAGAGACTCCCATCCAACTTTTTATACATGAGTTACATACATGTGTATATATAATATCTTACGTGAGAAAAATGTTGCCACATTATTATATGGACACCCAACAACATGTACACTCATATATAAGAACACTATTTTTAATTGTTTTAAAAGTTTTAGTCATTTTTAAACAAAGAACATTTGAACATGCATCAAACATTTTTAAATTTTTCGATAATAGTATTTCTCTCCAATAATATGTCATTCATTCCCAAGTGCAGCAGACAAAAAATAATAATTTTTATGTCTGAAGTTTATAGCTTCCATTCTTAAAACAATGGTTGTCTGAAGAAATTACTATACAGCCCCAAGTTATTGTGTTCGTCTAAGTTAAAAAATATTCAAGTATACATACATTACGATTATGACTCATGATATATTTATAATTATAATATAATTAGTTATATAAATTACTGTTTTGTTAGGGATTTTCTACTATCCATCTTCAATCAAGCTTTATGAAAATATGCTTTTTGCTACTTCAAAATTTGTCAAAAATTAAATCAACAAGGTATAAAAACCAATATGTGTAACGTATGTATTATTATTAGCTATTAAAAAGTTTTTGTAAAGAGATGAGTAATATTTATTGATACTTGATCGTCTCGTTTTACATTTGATAAAAAATATTCATATTCAATTATATATGTTATTATGAATGATGTACGACCTTCTTCAGAAAAAACACACACAAACACAAAATATATAATACATAATATTGTGTTATCAAAATTGATGGAACAGAGTGCTTACAAAACATAGCTAATCAATAATTCTGATAGGCTGTATAGCTAATATAATATAGAACGTATAATATACTTTGCTAATTAATTAAAGTCGTACGCGTATAATAAATTATGGAAAGTAAAGTATTAAAATGGGATATGAATAGATGTATTTTATGTATGGATTTGATGGAAATTTTGCAAGACAATGCAAAACAAATTTAAAACTGGATAATATGAAAGCTTTGAAAGTACTCTACTGTAATAATAATTAGAATTGTTTTTTTTTAAATAATAGCTGGTACTATTTTAGATGCTTTACGTTAAAAAAAACTACACTAGTATAACGAGACGCTATAATGAAGTGTGGAAATAAGATTAAAACGGTATTTATTATGCTTTCATAGTAAATATTATATAATATGTACACATACGCATTACGCAGAAGTTGCTCACTCATTGTATGCAACAAAATCTCCCGTCACCATAATTAAATATTAAAGTATTTATGGTCATACTATAACATCAACTAAACCATTACTATACATACACTAATCTAAAACATGTATGTATGTATGTATACAATTAAAATGTAGAAAAGCTTCAAATAATGCATAAATATTATTATACCTAATAATAACCTAAGTGAAAATCACAGAATAAATGAATTGCCAGGAAAAGGGATACAATTAGAGTTAAGTCAAGAGGATGATGAATAAAAACTTATATTGCAAGTACAAGTCATATATAAAATATTTATTCCTTACCGTTAAAAGGAATATATATTGGTACGATATTTAAAAATCAATATATAATGATGGTTACATAATAAGCTATATATATTGATAACTTTTAATCAACAACAAATATGTGATCAGCATTAACGAATGTTTAAAATATATAAATATTTGACTACTTAAAAAAAGCTACATAATAAGTTAAGTTTAAGCAATACAACTTTGGTGAGATTATAACAATAAGAGACGAAGCTAAAAAATTAAAATAAAATGCTACACTGTTAAAATTTTATGTAATCTCTAATCAAATATATAGCTTTAAAACTGTAATAATATCATCATAATAATGTGTATTATTATTACTGTTGTTTGTTTTTTAGGTTTCATGAATGATTTTTTTGTGGTATTATATACTGATCAATTAATGGAATCATTGGAAAAAAATCCACAAGATAGATCTCAATAAACATGGTCTGTTATACGGTTATAAAATGAAAGCATTGATATAAAAAAATAATATGCTCGTAAATGTGTGCCAATTAATTTTTTTATGTTTGCATATATCTTGTCAATTGAAAGAGTCGGCAAATCATATTTTATTACAAGTAAATGAATGTACTACTTCTAAGAAACTGGTGTACATGTACAGTATACAGTACACAAATATGCCGACATATATCATGCTCGTTATTTTCTCTTAAATAGTCGTACTTTTCAGCATAAAGAACGTTTCTTCACGCACCGTTGAAGGATCTTCAATCTGACCATTTCTGGTAAAAAAAAATGAAATTGAAATGATGATTCTGTAGGAGAAAGGTCACGGACGGACATTATTAAATGGTAAACCAGGATATTATTGTGAGAAACCAAAAAAAAAGCGATAGCTCAAGTCAGCTCATCACTACCACGTATTGAACCATATGAATCTTTTGTACATATTTCTACATAATTAGATGCACCATATCTCATCCTTATGTAGATTGCAGTATCTAATCCGACCACCCACAATACGTTCGCCTATAACATTGGCGTTTTCATGGAAAACCACAACTCATGTACTTTTACAAGTAACAGGTTATACAATAGTGTTTTCTTATTGTATGTAGACAAGTACACAAATAAGCATTAAAAAGTGCAATGAATCAATCATTTCTAGTCATCTCCACCACCACCACCATATAACATCAAGTTGCTTCATCAAACCTTGCTTATTGACAACTTTGATGTTTTTTGCACAAATGTGCACCAAGCAGTTTAAGCATGACAGACATTTTCATTTCTTGTAATAGCCGATATATGGCGTGGATAAAAACTAAATCCTTTTCCTTACGCCAGTACATTATTATTCCGTCTTGTCCCAACCAAAATTATTTAGCTGTATTTACACACATCAAAAAATCAAAGAGAGAGAAAATGCATGTTCCTTCACATGCGTTTCTCTAAATGACTAACTGCATCTCTACGTTTTTCTTTTAAACATGAGTACCTTATTGTGTGTAAATGCATGTCATGCTAGTATACTATATACTTTTATACACGTATAAGAACAAGTACACATGTTCTTCTTTTCTACAAATATGAAATGTTTGTAAGGACAATGCAAGGCAAGGAAAGAAAAGGAAAACCCGAAATCATTTTAATGTTAATTTCAGCAGACTGACAAGCGAAGCGTATGAAAGTATATTATGTGTGTGAGTAAGCTTTTAAGCTTTACATACCCATATACTTAATACTACTCACATATGTACCACATAATATGTACATATATACATATATATATCATTTTAACCTAAAGTTTGTCCAAACCCAAAAATCCTACCGCATAATACTACAAACAAATATATATATATATATATGTACAGATATATTAAATGTAACATATTATGAGTACACACACACATATGAATAGGTATATGTAGAGAGAGATTTTCGTGCAAGCCATTTATCTGCACTAGCCAGTCCAAAGGAAGCACCAACAAGAACTGGCTTCTTGGTTGCATTTATACGTTTACTTTTATACACACACACACACACACAATCATACAATTAAAAAAGCTTGATATATGATGCTACTTGTATAAGTAACTTTATATGCATGTAGGTATGTATATATGTATGTATATATCTTTAACATTGATAGAGAGTTTTGAAAATATGAATGCAATATAATAAACACATACACAAAAAAACAAAAAACAAATTGTCTTGTGTGTGTGTGTGTATACCCTTTTGTACTTTGTAATATGACCTAAACAAGTCTATATCTATATGTCTATAACATTCCTCTTAATTCCTCTCTCTGCTATTACCATTTTTACTTATTGCATATTGCATCCTTTTGAAAAAAGTGAATGGTGTGTGTTAAAAGTTATAAAAGTTTTGGGATAAACGCACGTATGTACACAAAACTTGATGGTAAAATATGTATGAAATGAATGTATGGATGGATGGTGAAAGGCTGACTAATAGGCATCAAGCATCTTGATCATCATGATCATATCATCATAAATATTAATAAAAAACAATATATAAAAAAGTAGTTTATAATATAAACGTACATACACATATTTTATATGTGCATTGCACAGTGTCAAGTATATTAATATGCATATTTTTTTGTGTGTGTAAAGTCACAAGTGCTATGTAGGTAGATAGAAAGATTGAGAGAGAGAATATATTGCTACTGCTGCTGTTGATGATGCTTTTGCACTTACGTACATACAAGACACACTCATATATGTAGTCATCAATATCATCATCAACAACATTCTCATCCATATAATACAGCAATATAATAGTAAGTAACAGGCAATAAAAATAATTGCAGAAATAATAGGATGTGTAATTTTTTGCTAACACTGACAAAAAATTAAGGAGGTGTCATCCTCTTTTCCGATATTACATACTTTACTGTTGCACTGTGGTTAATCTATTAAAAGTTTTTTTTACTTTATATTATACCAAGAAGTTCACAGTACAAGGCAAGTACGCCAAAGACAGGAAAAATATTAATTGTGCGGTGGTGGAAAGGAAGAGGGATATTAATGTGCGTGTGTGTTGTTGAATGAAACATTATTATCTTATCATCATCATCATCGTACAATAATAAGAGGTGTGACAAAACATCAAGGAGGCTACAATACAAAACAAAAAAGGTATGTATGCTGGTAAATAATTATATATTTTTTTATCTTGTTAAAAGATATATTTTTGTTAAAGATCTTAAGAGGTATTATTGTGCCATAAGTATACTAAGAACATTGCAAAATCTACTGCCAATAAAAAATCTGGACAATCATCATAAAGCAGTCTGACTGGATCCTTGCACAATTGTTGAGTAATAATGATGGATGATTTATTAAAAAATAGAAAACTACATTCGCAAAGAACTATTGACTATACCTGCTAAATGCGTTAAAATGCATGCTCATTCCATTCCATCTTGTATTGAACGCTATCAAGATAAAAATTTAAATTCAAGATATTAATAATTATTATGTTTTATTACAAGTTTTGCAAATCTCTAGCGGTCTAAGCAAATTTTATTTACAACTAAAGTAGTTGAACAAGAGGAATTCTGCTTGTCAGTCAATAATATAAATGTACTGGACAAGGGAAAGGAATTGAGTTAGGAAGCAATTAGACGAACTTTAGCGAGGTTTTACTTTGTAAGGAACTGTGAAAATCTGTATGTGTGTGCTTTCTCCACTTTTTATGCAGACCGATAAATAGAAGAGAAAGCAACACAATGTATAATGTATCTGCATTCAGTTAGTTCATTAGTTCATTACATGTTCGGTGTCAGTGTGTGCTTTGCTATGTTGTTGTAGATTCTTTTTTTCAAAACTCTGGTAAAAGAAAGTTTCAATTATTTCAATTATATTTTTAAGAAATTTGTCGTAATTGTCATAAAATATACATTGATTGTCGGCTCTCCAATGACAAAAAATCCTTTGTGTATCTGAAAGTGTCAACCAGACTGGTTATCAATAATCATTCAGTATAGGCCATAGGTACTCCGGGTTTATGCTGTTTTTGCTAGTTTTATTTATTGACAACGTGCATTGATGTAGGTTCATTGCTACGTGTTGTGTGTGACACCAAAGTGCAATGCGGTGAAACTGTTTTCTCTTTCATTTTTGTTGTTTTCTCAGAGTAGTAAAAATATTTTAATAATGTGTTGATGGTTTTCCTTTTGTCAGCTAATCCGATCGAGAAAGCATAGGAAAGTAATATAACATAACAACATCAAATGAGAGTTGAACAAGGAGATTGACTTTTATCACGACATCAGCTGGGGTTTGCTCCCATTTTTGCACACTTGATCCCGATTGAGGTTTCTTCCAGAGAGGTGTATAGTGTCCTCGGCTACAGTGCGCCCTTGGTACGTTAACAACTACTAACTACTACCACTGTAATGATTTTCTGCTAATATAAAAGTCGTCCATCATCAACAAAGCACACATACCTATATGTGAAGTTAGTTGCCAATACTGTGCAATGTGCCTTGATTTATTTATGTTATTTAATCCTTTCTAATAAAAATGTTTGATTTTTTTTGAATTGTTTAGATTTCCAAGAGCAGTTTGCTGTTGAAGGGTTTCTCTTGCTTGGAATCAAAGTGTTTTATCTTTGGTCGTGCGACAAAACTGTAAATTGGCCACGTTTACAGTTAATAAGATACACGGACTCAGTGTGACTTCTTCGACCCCAGCCCTGAATAACGAAGTGAAGAAGGGAGCTGCGAAGTCGACGGAAGTTTCCGTTAGTTGGGACTTAGGAACAATGCAGACAATAAAATGTGTGGTTGTGGGTGACGGAGCAGTGGGTAAAACCTGCCTCCTCATCTCGTATACGACAAATAAATTTCCTTCAGAATACGTTCCCACCGTCTTTGACAATTATGCCGTCACTGTTATGATTGGTGGGGAGCCCTACACCTTAGGCCTGTTTGATACAGCCGGTAAACTAATTAATTGATGTAGGAATTCAAAATCCTACTTTTTTCACAAAATATTATTACATGAAAAGCGATTGTGATGCGGGATAACTAATTCTAATATTTTTTAAATCCATTTTCAGGTCAGGAGGATTACGACAGGTTAAGACCCCTGAGTTATCCCCAAACGGATGTATTCCTCGTGTGTTTCTCAGTGGTTTCACCCTCATCGTTTGAGAATGTTAAAGAAAAGGTATGAACAAGACGAATTAAAATGTCACCATAATTTGTTTCCTATTTGATTCTTAACTAATTTCATTTTCGTGATGTGCCAAATTTCTCACTCATTTTCAACCGTAGTATATAATGTCAAGTAGTATTATTGTCGAGACTAGCTGACTCATCCTTATGTTTACATTCTCGCCTTACAGAAAGGACTAAAGAACGTGTTTGATGAAGCAATTCTAGCTGCCTTGGAACCACCCGAACCCTCCAAGAAGAGGAAGTGTGCAATTCTATAAAAACCACAGTCGCTTTTTAAGTGTAACTGCATCATTTTATGCAAAAAAAAAGTGAAAGCATTAATAAATTATAATACGATTCTTGTAACAATAAGCCAAGGCCAATAATATAAATGTAATATTTCACATTTTCCGCGCTAATCATACTATTACTATATGTACTATAGTAGTAGTATATAGTCCATGTGCTACACTATAATATTATATCTATTTTTCTCCTGCTTTGTTTTACTACATTTTATATATTCCACAAGAACAAAAAAAACAAAGGTAACGATTGTAATTTATATGAGTATGTAAAATAAATGAAAGAAAAATCATTCAAGATTCAGGGAGTCTTTTTTAAAAAGCTACAAGGTTTTTGCTATTATATTATAAGTACATGGAATACAATATTCAATTATTAATGTTTTTCCGAGAAAAAGCTTTGTTGTATTATCGTTATTTAATATTATACAATATATAAGTAAGCCTAGGTATCTTACATCGGCGCAAAGAAGTAAGAATTTTTGAAGGTGGTCTGTGTGCGAGTGTGACTGATTGACTGTCAAGCGTGCGACCAAAAACAGAAAAGAGCTCCACACAAGTTTAAGGGATATTACCTATGTAAAATGAAATGTTAATGACCGCTTGTTTATATATTGGATCCTTCCGTTTTAATTATTGCATGAGTTGGCAATGATAACAGTACATGCGATACTGCAATTTACCATATGTACTTTTAACAATGGTATAAAACCCTTTTTGTGCAAACATAATTTAATTGTGCTACTGTTTCCCTTGTTGTTTTTGGGTAATATATCTTTATTAAGTATGCATAATTAGTTAGTTCTGGGGTCATTTTCGTTTCATAAAAACTTATGTAAACCTGGTAGTAGTTATTGTGTAGTAGTTAGACAAATGTTATTATTATTTGCTAATCATTATTATATTGTGTGTATTTCCTTCTATATTATTAACTTGTACATAATTTTTAAGGTAGATAGTGAAAATATTATATTTAATTAAATTGCTTCTGTCTGCGTTTTCCAGTTGGACAGAGTGAAATGCCATGTTTTACAATACAATATTATTATATTCATACCTATTTACTTATATACATACAACATGCGTAATAATAACATATATATATAAGCCAGCCATACATTTAATGTTACATAATAATTTAATTATTATCCTCGAAAAATGTTTTGTTGAGAAAAAATGCATGATGTAACTAATTAAGATATAAACATAGAATAAATATGCGCTATGAAGTGTTATCCTTGATTATTACAGAAAATCTGCTGTTATATATTGTCATGAAATGAAGGGACAGCAGAGTTATATGTTTACCTGCCACAATCCATTCGCTGGCCTTTTGTTAAAGTAGTGGTACACCTGTACTTCACTGTTTAACGTAAATTATTGTTGTGGTAGACTTGTTTCAATCATTATTACTTATTACAAAATGCCTTCATCAAAGTTGTATCCTTAATAGAGGAAAAACTGATAATTTCTAGTTTTTATGTTAGAAGTATTACTACATTACATATATTAATAATAAAAGCTATTAGCTGTTTCCTAATTTTATTATGCTTTCGCCAATGATGACATTTCTTTGCATTATATCACTACAGTATTTTTTAGTGTGGAGTGAATTACTTGGTCAACTTTCTCTGTGGCTAATAATAAGGCATCATGCTTATCTTTTATGTTACAAAATTATACACATATACAATCAACATGTCATTATAAATTTTTATGCAGCAATCACATCATCAACAATTTTCATGGATTTAAATTTACGAATGCATTTTTTATTTATTAAATGATAACAGTACCATTTGAGCTGATGAATGCAAAAATTCGTGCAAACATAACATGAACATCGAAATGTAATAATAATTTCGGGGGGACTTTTCTGGAATTGATCCCGATTTTAATTTATTCTTCAACTTGTTCATACAACGATAATAATAATAATTTCAAATTCAAAACATAAGAAAAAAGCCGTATAATAAATCTTATACGAAGAAGGTTAGAATCTGCCCTCTCGTTGTCACCACCGAACCACATCACACCCACTTCATCCCAATTATCATTATTATTATTAGCAAATTTAATGTGTCGATCCTATAATATTATTGCTGTCGCTTTGGATCAATTCGCCTTCTCAAGAGCAGTATTATTTTTGATGGCAATAACACATTCTTCTCCACAGGACTTCAAAACGGTGCACAATATCTCACGTCCGTTGTCGTACTCAGCTTTGAGCTGTATAAATAAAAATTAAAACACGTAAATGTAACTCTTTTTATAAAAATATTGCGGCAAGTGTAGATTGCAGTATGAATTGACAGATTTATTATTTACCTGACCACCCAATTCACCATCAGGAATCTTCAAATCCTCACGCAAATCGCCAGAATCATTCATAAGAGACAAAAATCTGGAGAGTTGAAATATTTACATTAACTCTCATTTCTAACACTGAAGTGAGTTAAATTACACAGCTGAATATTTTTTACCACTCGTACCCGTCATCAGAAATGTCCATAAGCTGATAATCCTCACGCTTAACAAAAGGAACATCCATATTGTGCGTTGATGGACAAATATCTTCGCATTTCTTTCCAGTGAAAATATCGAGGCCAACCAAGTGAACCTTAGCGTGACCGTGTTTACCTGAAACAATACAAAAATTATTACTAAATTTGCTGTATTGCAGTCACATGCGATGGCACAACAATGAACACTGACTGCATGATAAACTTGATTCTAGTCAATAATAATAATGAGGAACAAACTTTAACAGGAATTAAATTAAATTAAATATATTGTTCATCGAGAACTGCAGCACACCAGGTTGCACAGGTGCAATGCAAATGTTTCATTGATAAAAAATAAAAGTATTGGACTGTCACTGTTCAAATAGCTGTGTTAAATTTTTGCGAGGTTCAGGGTTAATTACAAAAAAAACCAACTTTGAAATTAAAAGCACATTTTGACAGTTGGACTAAAATGACACCACTTTATCCAATTTTAAAATTCAGTTACCACATGACATTCAAATGTTACACCAGAGGATTCACCGTCATTCCGTACCATACGCTAAAAAAATTGTTGAAGAGAAACTTACCAGTTTTGGAAGTTGACATTTCCACAATTTTACAGGGACGACTTTTCAACATGACGAAACCGTTTTTACGAAGGGCAGAACATTGCATAGGGTAAGTTGCTGATGCTCCGGAATCAGCTGCTTCAAACTGTGTGTCATCGATATCACCCATGATGCTGCTGATCGAAAATAGTCCTTAAGATGAATCTGCTGCTGTTGTAGTTAGCTAATCAACAAAACAACAATATTTTTCACACTACTTTTTGGATTAGCTCTATTTTCTTTTCTTTTCTTTAAAAAAAAAGATGATTTGATGAACTAGAGGTTTTGTTTGATTTTGATTGAAGAAGCAAGAAGAAGAGTTTTACAAAGCTGGTTTTTGCAGTGTCAAGTCAAGTGAAGAATAAAAGATGCTAGATTTTCCACTGTTTTACTATTTATTATTATATATAATATTTATGTGTCTTGTCTTAAACTATATAGTTGTTGTTTTGTATTATGTCAAAGCACCTCCACTAGCTGTTCTTTCTTTTATGAATGATTTAATTAGGCACAATAAAGTAGTGAAAATAGTACGATAGTAAAGTTGATAGTGTGTGAAGAAGAGGAACATAAATTATTAGTATTAGAATATATATATATATATATATAGAATATTTATGTGGGTATATATATATTTTTTTTTTAATTTTTATAAATAGATTTGTTTTTTAAATACTTTTCAAAATAATTTTAGATTTCCTAAATATTCCTGTCCTATCTGTTATACTCTCTTTTCCCACTCCCCGCCTTCGTCAGTCTTTTCCTTCCGCTTGTATATTTCTTTACTAATAATAACACGTCGAATCTGTTAACTGACACCACGCTACAGTTGCGGTGTTGGAGTACAACACAGAAAAAATATTGTTTTTTTTAACAAACTAGAGGAATAAAAAAGTAAAAATTATCTTATATGGAATTTGGATTCACAATATAAAAGTCTAATGATTTCTTTCAGCTCCCCGCTCTATCTGATAATAATTTTCATTTGATTATTATTATTATAAGGTACCAGTGTCTTTAAATCTTTTTTAACAATAAAAAACGAAAAAGGATGCAAAAAGACAACTGGTGGTGGTAGTCAAGTATATATTTTTTACTTCTTCCTCTCTTGACAATGTAGTTGAAGTAGTCAAATAGTAAATTCCAAAAAAGAAAATGTTGATGATGATAATGATGTATGCACCTTTTTGCAAGAAGATTGGGTCTTCCTCCTTTTTTGATTTTCGTTAGTGGTGGTGGTGCTTTCCGAAGACAGCCAGCTAGAAGATGATGATGATGTCCTCCTATATTCACCGAAAAGAAGTTAAAGAGGGGACACGTCGTCGTCGTTGCCAAGAAGGAAAAAGATGGAAGGGGATGGCTTCTTCGTTTCACAGTTCTCACACTTCAGTTTTCACAGTACTATCCACACGGATCTTACCTACACTAACATCTCAAAGCATCTTCCAACTACTATTTTATCCCAATACACAAAAAACAACAATATACTCACCACCGACAAATACGCTGATGATGATGATACAGATATATTAATTTGACTACAACACGACTTCTGCTTGCCTGACTTGTATGCATAGAGCCATATAATATTTTTAATCTGTACTCCCACTTGTAGCACAATGCTGCCTCCTGTTGCCTATCAATTCATTAGATTGTTTTTGGTGTACTTTTCATACATGCATGGGAATTTTCACTTTCAATCTCATCATTTTCCATGATTCATTTTCCAGGTAAGAAATAGCCGATTTCAAAACAATTAATTAATTGGGATGCATCGTAAAAATTGTGGTGAAAAATTTAATAGTGAATGTGGTCCATTTGAAAGATCCTTTTTTTAAATCTGCATTCTTTCAGACCATATCTAGAGTTGAATCATCCCTTCTTGGTTAAAATGACACACAAAATACAATACATGTTACCTAATAATATGCAATGCAACATTTTATGTACAATTTAAAGTGTGTGGTAGTGTGTGTACATTGTACATAAAGTATTTATATCATCTTTTGGTTGGAATTTACGTAACTACTTAGAAATATTGTGATGTTTCAGGGGTATCTTGGCTTTACAAAGTTTTGTAAAAGGTTGAGTGTTTTTCACGCCGGTACGGTAAAATAATAGCGTATTCCGTCTACCTACTTATTCTCTGCTGCATTATGTTGGTTTACATCTTTTTTGTATTTTTTTAAAAAGTAGCACTGAAGCGCGTCATAATGTGGCATGTTATTCTGTACCATCCGTCCCTGTCCCGGTAAATCATGAATCATAATATACAAAATTGTTACAATAAAAAATGTTATTCTACATACATTGTAGAAGTGTAAAATCGTTTCCTTTGGTCAGATCAATTGACATTGATTGAAAAACAATAAATGATAAATTTCATTTTAACACAAACAGCATATATGGAAGTGAAGATGAGAATAATAGGCCACAAGCAAACATGCATCTTAAAGTGATTGGTAGTATTCTTTCTAAAAATATGCTCATTTTAAAGCGGTACTTACTTATACTGGTGGATTTTATACTTTTAGACATCCAACATGTGTAGGTATTATCTGGAGCAGAACAAACTTTTCATCTGCTTGAAGTGTGTGAATCTCTATAAGAAATTGCAGCAAAGTGAGGTCGATTTGAGCGCTCTAACAAAGTACTGTGTTGATATTCCCTTGCATGTTCGCTGAGCGACGGCGAGGTTTCAACCCGCCTTTTTCCTCATACCCCATTAAAACTATTGCTTAGAAGTTATGCGTAAAAAAAGTAGCAAACAAAACGTAGAGTCGAACGGTAAGAGACAAAGAAGCGAGAGAAAAGGCGAGTGAGTGATTTAATTTTCTCTGCGTAATACACAAGTTGAAGTTGACAAAGAGCTTAGGTACTTTGCACAGTTCAGTGGCTGATTGTGAGATTGTGATGATATGATAGTGCAGACATGTGACATGATGAATATGAATATGACATATGATGATGATGATATCACTTTCACCTCTCAAAGCAATAAAACCAAATTCTTATTGAAAATATTTTGTATTTGTTTGTTGTTTGTTCGGATGATTTTTTGTACGAATATAATGCTGACGTCAAAACGTTGAAATGCTGATAAATTTTTCTTTGGCTGTTTCAGGATATATTTAAAATTTCCAAAAAGAAGATAGGTACTTTGAAGTTTGACAACAACACTAATAAAAAGTTTTGATTCAAAACTACATGTAATAAGCAGTAATTAAATTAAATTAAAACACGGGATTAAATAATAAAACTAATTAAATTATGTTTTATTAGCAAAAATGTCTAATGTCAATGCCATATATCCAAAGCAAATCCTCATAGTAGATTGAAAAGATGTTTAAAATTATTTGAATTTTTTTCTCATTATTTAAATTACATAAAAAAGTAAAATAAATTGGAAGATTTTCTGGAAACATTCAACGGCAAAAAGTGGAGATACCGGGATTCGAACCCGGGGCCTTTCACATGCAAAGCGAACGCTCTACCAACTGAGCCATATCCCCAGAAGATACAAGTTATACGGTTTTAGACACAAGGTATCCCTCGGAATCAACATAGCCCTCGTCCTGCTCAATTTCCGATTCTTCACTCTCATTTCTCACACCTGCTCATACAGTTAAACAGTCTGAGTTCATATAGGTGTTTCATGACGGTGAAGCTATACCATTTTCTTTGTGATTGTCCCTTTTGTATCCATAAAACACAGTCAAGCTCGTTATTTTATGGGCAAGCTTCTAATATACTTGCTTTTATAATTCCCAAAGCTATATGATGATGACGTAGTCTGTAGATGTGTTTTGTGCATTAAAGTAAGATGCCATTATTGAACCCATCTCTTTAAAAATGAGGATAAATCACTTCGTTGCAACATTACATCCTGCTAATTCTTGAATTTAACATCATGTTTGTATGAATGTATGTTTAAATCTATTATAAGTTTCAAAATACTGACACTAAATCTAACTATTGTTAACTAACGTTACACACAACAAATAATCACTACTAAACCCAGTAAAAGTTTCGAAATATAGTTAATCTAAATAAACCTAACCTAACTATCATTAAACATAATTATTAAATTAATAATTATTATCATTAAAGGTTCAGCGGTTCAGCGTAAATCTCACGATTCCGTAATGCAATCAAGAGAAAGAATTGTAAACTATCGAAGAACCACAATCTCTTTTAATGTTCCCAACATCATGGCGGACATTTTTTTTACTGACTTTTAAATAATTTCTGCAATTTGATATGTTCTTCATTTTATAGTTTATTATATGAGTTATCTTGATGAAAAGACAGGGAAAGCGTCCCCATTTGGCTCGTACAAATTGATAGATTTACGACTTGAGCGTTCCAGAATTACTTTAGCAAAATTATTCTTACAATTTATTCGAAATGAAAGCATTTTTAGTCAGATTCAATTTATTTCTAATGTTGCTTCTTGTATTTTCCCACTGTTCTTTCTAGCCCTGTCGGTCCTAGTATATGCTACTGGAAAACTATCAACAAACCCGCAACACAAGGGTTGGTCATGTGAGATGTGTTTTGATATTAACTCAAATGGTAACGATAATGTATATTGTAGAGTGCACACACAAAGAATGAGTGTCAAATGTTTCCTCTGGAGGAAAACGGACAGGTAATCGTTTTTAGTGAAGATAATACGTAGAGAATGCGTTTCAGAAATACATAGTGCTTTTTGAAGTGGGATAGTACATCTCACATTTTTTTCCTGACAATCATCATGGCATTTGTACTTGAGTAGCGGATAAATAATTTTTGATCTTTTCATTCGTATCTGATAGTCTACACTAGAAACTGACTGCTCTTTGAAATTCTGCCAGAAAATTATTGTAACCATAATCAAGTTAAATATATATAACATAACATATACAATATGTAGTTCTAACTATACACCGCATCCTTTAAGTTTAGCCTAGGTCAAGAAATGTTAGCTAGTACGTAAAAAAAGTGAAAGAAAAGTTGCATTTTTGAACTTTTGAAACAAAGGGATGCTTTCACCTTTCCCCAACAGCAACTTACAAAAAAGGTTGTATGCTAACCTATAAAAGCAGAGATAGCATTCTGTATACTTGGGGGGTGGTACAAGGGAACCAAGTTTCTCATAATGCCTCACTTTCCTACCAAGAAAATATCAGCAAAGAGATCTACCTAATCTTCCCTTAAATGAGCCCAAAGAACAGATCCAGTGTGCTAGCTACAAACATAAAGTTGCTGTATATTGCCACACTGCCTTTAAAAGAGTTCTCATGAATTGATGGAGACTCAGTTGGTGAACAGATGAACAAGGGAAAAAGACGGTACTCAAGATCAAGATGCTTCAGTGTGTGATTGCGGCACCAGTTGAGCAGCAGCGTTCAAGCTGCAACGTGTCTTTCGTATAATAATATTATTATCCTTCCGATTCGTATAAACTTCCATAGCACGTTCGTTCGTACACAAAAAACGGTTATGCGGTTTGATCATCTTTGGGTGCACAACAAGCAAAAAAAGTGATGCATGACCTATCATCATCATCGTTAGATATAAATAGCCAGTCAAGCCCTACTCTCAAAAATACAATGTGACAAATTCTCCTTCAAAGTCAATCACTCGCAGTAAAATAAATTAATTAAGTGACAATTAATGTCAAGCAAAATTTATTGAAGTATTGTTGCTGCCATTCTCTGGATCGTGAACTGTGAAAGATTCATGATTCTTTTCTATACATGGTCTCGCTGTGTAATTTGAAAGGTCATTTTTCTCGTGTGCACTATTGCTGTATCTCTCTGGAAGGAAAGTTATTATTATTATTATTGTCAATCTGAATTAAATCTTGAAACAAAATCTCACATTTTGTGCATTATTCATTTTTGTTATTTTGCACGTCAAATGTTTGCGTCACTTAAAAGGAAAAATATGATTTTTTTACAGGGTCATTTCCACAATCTTGCTTTCATAAATCCTATCACTGTTCCATGCAGATTTTGTGACAGCCTAATCAATTACATCAAAATAACATTTGGAAAAGTTAAAATATTACACGTTTGACAACTTTAAAAATAATTATTTTAAATTTGTTACTTTTCTTGTAACAACTTGGACATGTAACAGTCTTAGATCGTGGTAGATTGCTGTACAGTCTGTCGGAAAAAGTTTCAACGTGTTCCTGTTTGTATGTATATGTATTCCAATCGTTTCAAGTGTAGTCAGTGGGGTGACTCGCTCCAACTACACAGCAACAAATGATGGACAAAGGTGTAAATTGTGTTCTTGTGACCACCACGGCTGTCGTGACAAGACAAAAAATGAACAAATGGGTATTTATCAGTTTCATATCAATAATCATCGCTGCCGTGTGTCTTTCCATCAGCATTATTTTTGGAGTGCAACTCAGCGGTAAGAAATTTTCCTTACTTTCACTTTTATATGCATCAAAATATTATAATATGTAAATCACTAATGTGATTCCATTGCATTATTGGATCCCTTCTCCATATTTGTATTGAGCTTCGTGCAGTGGTGTAAACTCTCATTATTATCATGAAAATCACATGGGGCAAAGTGATACGCAAATTTCATGACAAAAGATCCAAGCTGGATACCTATAGATAGCTCATATATTTTAACAGAAATTAGGGAAAGGATGCGTATTTCTTTGTTGATTTTAATTACGGAATTATTTACGGTGTACACAGGCACAGAGTAATATCTAACGAACCATATATTATTATGTAGAGCTCAGTACGTGCATAAATGATTTCAAGTGTGAGGGCGGTTGAGAAGCAGCGAGAGAAAGATAAGGAAATAGCGCCCGCATTCCCCAACAAAATGAAAAGTTCATAAATTAGGAAGGAAATATAGGAATGTAAATATATTTATATGGTTGAAAAGGTCTGCTGTGTGTCTTGTATAGCTGGTATACCTACTGCCTATTTTACTTTACACCCAAACAAAACAAAAAGTTTCAAGCGAAACATGTACCATATATAGCTGTTTTGTACGTACTTTCCCCAGGCCCCGATTGTGATCATCATGAGATTCTTAATTGCTAATTAAAGACTCACCGCACTAGTGGGAGAAATTCCAAAAGCAATAAAAGTAGGCATTTCCAACTTTATACATGTGTAAACTTTGACAATGGACTCCTTTACGGAGAATGAGATAAATGAGAATGGAAGTAGTAGTAGAACCAGCGGAGCAGAAGTGGTCCCGTTTCCTGGTCTGGTCGTTGGATGGAAGACTTGGAAGAAAAAGACAAAAGATAAACGTATTACCTGTGCAAAGGAGAACCCTGTTATATGTATCATCACAGGAGGCGACTTGTTACTCTGTCGTCGTAAACGGGAAGAAGGGGAACTTTCACTGTCACTACTGGTACCTAATGTCACTTTTTTATTTTTGCATATACTATAGACTTGACAGGGACTTGATATTGTTGTAACGTACTCGTCTAATGCATAATATAAATACTATTGACTATCATCATGTCTTGTACAAAATTGTCAATTAAGTCTGATGTTCAATTTTGGCAACAAATTTCAATTAAAAATTACCAAATGCTTCTCGTATATGTATGTAAATAGCTTTATTCGACGTTCTCACAAATAAAGCTAAAAAGTTTAGCCCATTCCGCATGGTATAATTGAGTTGCTAATTATTATAAAAGGCCGAAAATACGTTTTTAAGCATTATGGGAAAGATTCAATAAGTAATGAATGTAGGCTTCAGACACAACACACATAAAAATGCTTACGAAAACATGCTCCATGAAAAATACTTTTATGTTTGGTATAACACCGCTGTCATTTCCACTTGGCTGTTGTTGTGGTTGGTGACGGGATCGGGGTTTCTTCGACACCCACAGAGAAACTATATGGTACCACAAACAACATGCATCCTACTATATGTATATATCCATTTCGTTTTCCCCATTTAGTCCAAATAATATCTGGAAAAAAGGAGTAGACGAAAGCTTAAACATGTTTTCCAGCGTCTTTCCGGTTCAGCACACTTACCCACACCCACCACCACCTGCATTTCTACTCAATGAAACCATCTTTTTCCCGCAATTTGTAGTAAACATAACCTTGCTTTTACCGGAGGAGTGAACAATTCCCTTTCTGTTGGTGATGCAAGATATTTTTGCTCTTATACACAACTACGTATAAACATATGTATTTTTTATAAACATATAGTTAACAGCTCGTTAGCACAACCATTCTTTTTTTTATGATTTTCACTTCCTCAGCTCTCACACTCCACAACGCTACCGCACAAACACAAAAGATCAAGGGCTAGAAATGAATATGTGTAGCGAATATAAATAGCTATATTTACACAAATTTTTTGGTTATTGGATGCACAATTGACAACCATTTTCTGGTACTCGTCGATACCGCTTATTGTAAACTTGACTCAATTACAGTTTCAAGTCGAATAAGTAGATTGGACATTAATTTGCGCGTATAAAATGAGAACCGCATAATATTGTTCATAACCGGTAATAACAAATTGTATCGAATCATAAAACTTATTAGAAAGACAAGCCCTGCTTACAAAACATAAAAATAATGTTGTGTGCGTCATCATCATCTCATCACACACATTATTATGTATACAAAAATATGAAAAGAGGAAACTCAATTTCCTTTTCCTATGCTACTACTACCATACAATAATAATAAGTTTTCATCAAAAGTTTGTGCCTATATAAATAATACAAGGTATATATGGGCTTCCCTGATCCCGATGACATGAATGAAAGGAAAGAAATGAACCGACACAAATAAAGAATTGTTTTTATTTGAGTTTAACTGTAAACGGTTTGAGAAAAGCGTGACGGCCATGCTGTCTACAAAGTCTGAAAGTAAAAAAAAGTAGGGGGAATGGGAGATACATAAATAAAATATTAACCAAAGACACAGACAAAGTTTTCCTTCATTCATAGTTATCTTAGTTGCGTGAGTAAAATGAGCATGATAAAATGAGAAAAGTATAGTATAGGTATATGTATACCTACGTGTATGATTTGGATGTAAAACAGAGTTCCTGACTTTTACTACTATATATATTGTATATATATTTCTATCATCATACACACGTAAATATTTTCTTCTTCTTTGCTCTCCGCAACTTTTTTACTGTTGCACACATGACGTTAAATTAATAAATTATGAATGACAAGCCATCCGCTACTGTTTTGACATGAAGTATAAGCTCACATGTAATGCAACATGTGTTCTCATGATAATAATAATAATAATAATGGTGATATTGATATCATCATCATCTCAACAAACTAGAATGACATGTCTATGTCACATTTCTTGAGATGTCTGACATACAGGGACAAGAGAATCATTGCGTAAATTCTAAAAATAAAGCATCAAAACTTGGGTCGGGATCTACTGTGCTTTTGGGTCGGAAAATGCTTGACCTAATCTCATATCCCGCTTATGTTTTTTTCTCTATTTTTGTTGACAGGCCACAAAAACATTTGCCTCTCTACAGCATGTGTTCGAACAGGTAATAAAAGTAGACTGTTGAAAATGCTTGACCTAATCTCATATCCCGCTTATGTTTTTTTCTCTATTTTTGTTGACAGGCCACAAAAACATTTGCCTCTCTACAGCATGTGTTCGAACAGGTAATAAAAGTAGATCATGTCTTCTGTTACGTAAGTAAAAGTAACAACAAAAACAATAAATAAACAACTTGTTGTCTACATGTCTGCCTAACTGTGTATGTTCTGGTGACGACAAAGTGCGTGTGTTGTTACATTTCTTCCTTGTGGTTTTTATAGCTGCATCCCTCCTTGGAGCCATGGACATTTCAGCTGACCCATGCGACAATTTCTTCCAGTTCGCTTGTGGCCACTGGAATAAAAAGCACATGATCCCTGAAGACAGGGCATCTATCTCCACATTTGAAGTGCTCTCAGATCAGATTCAAATCACCTTGAAAGGACTGCTAGAAGAGCCAGTTGATGTTTCAGACTCGGAAGCAACAAGAAAAGCAAAAGATTTTTACATATCCTGCATGAACCTGAGTAAGTCCGGATCCCAAAAAAGAAAGAAAAAAGTTAATTATATAATTATTTGCTTAATTGAAACGGCTTTCTGATTGAATGCGTGTAGGCAAGCATATTGTTGTGATGATGTGCTGCTTTTCATCTTTCTCTCAAGAGAAATCAAGAAAAGACGCGTAAAATAGAAAACCATGCATGTTGGTTCGTTATTACTTCTTTACGTATAAACTTTTTCTGAAACTTGATTTTTTTTTGTATAAATGAAGGTGCCATAAGGGAGCTGGGTGCTGTACCACTCCAAGATCTCATTAATGACTTGGGCGGTTGGCCCGTAACGGAAGGGCCCGATTGGAAGCCCACGCTCTCTGTAGAGGAGCTAATTGGTAAGTGGATAAGAAGCTTAAGTTATTATAAGCAGTAATATATCGCCATATTATGCATAAACGCACCATGTACCTTGATTATATCATATTATAGTAATCATGCGAAAAGTACGGCAAATAATCCCATCCACTTACTTTTCTTTTCTATGTAATTATTTCACTAATTACCATGTCGTGATTAAGGAAGGATTAGAGCAGAGCTTAATATGGGGGTCCTGGTGGAGCTGTGGGTCGGTCCGGATGACAAAAACTCTTCGGTAAATATCATCCAGGTTAGTTCACTAAAAAATATTTACTGTTGTCAGATGCAGTTTCAAAGAATCCAGCTCAATAAATCGTACGTAACGTAACGATCCAATGTACTTGCAGCATTCACTGCATATAGTATATTTGCTTTGGCAGTTCAATGAACAGACTGAATCATTTACAGTTCATGAAGATGTAGATTAATCAAATAATATGGTTTGGTGCGGACGTGTAAAAAA